>MJUU01054908.1:17682-29229 GCA_002080025.1 Modiolus philippinarum | reverse complement strand
TAGGATGATGTTTATTTCGCTGAACTTGATTACTCTTTAATCAGGGGCTGACTCCGACCTGCCGTTGGGTGTGGGGTTTTCTCACCATTCATTGAAGATCTTATGGTGGCTTTGAGCTGTTATTACTCCCCTTTGGGTCGTTGTCTCTTTGACACATTTCCCGTTTCCCTTCTTTTTTCTATATTTCAAAGTGTCACTGGCATTACAACCCCCATGAAGGATAATTGAAAGTGATCTCTACATGATGGGAATGGTAGCAAAAAATTAAGGAGAGATAAATACATATATCTACAACAACAGGTGGGGTTATCAAAGGGAGGTAATTTAAAATTACTTAAATAATTTTTATAAAAGAATTTCTTCTAGAACTAACAATCAACACACAGTGCAATAATTATACTATAACTAATCCGAGATTCTGATTATCGCAAAATATTCAACGAATGATCGAATAATGCAGCAATTCACGAATGCGCGCAGCGCATGAGTGAATTACAGCGTTTTTCGATCATGAGTTGAATATTTTCGATAATCAGAATCTAGGATTAGTTATTGTTTTTATTATATAGATCAGTTCTTGCATATTTAATGGTTTAATTTAAGATTCTTTTCATGAACTACGTTTTCGATGTTAATCCGCTGAGACGTTTACTTAACAACGACGTTGACAACGTCTATTGTGACGTCACTTCCTAGAGTGAAATTATGGAAAATAATTTCACAGTTAATTATCAGTTTTAATTCACTGAGAAATTTCAATCTTTCACTGCAATCTATATAATAACAATGATTAATAAAACAATGGCAAGGCAATGAAGATCAAAACAACAAGACTATAACTTAAACTGACAAACAAAATAAAATGAAACATATCAGAGAGGTTACCTTGGTTATTGTAATCTTTTGGGCTTTTAAAGGGACTGATATTTCTTATATCTGGATAAATGGATTTCACCTGACATAAAAAAAAATGTACTAATAGACTTTTCTTTTAGATTGCCATTACCTTTCACTCATAACTCTAAGTTTAAAGTTAGTTTAAATTTATATTAGAATTCAACTTTTTCGTTTTTCTTTACAGAAAAACAACTTATTCTCTGAAATTCGCCTCCAATACATATCACACTGTTTTGACTTGAGACTTATTTTCTAAACAGTTCATCCTTACTTTTTGAACATTATTACAACTTCAATACATGTAGAAAATGTCATTTTTTATTAAGCTTTATACCTGATGTTTACTTATATCTGCTGTTGACATCTTTCCTTTTAACACATCTTGTTGAAAATTATGCTACAAGACAAAAATATTTTCAATTGCTCCAATTTTGAATCAAAAATTTCAGCTGCACTGTAATAAGAATATGAGTATATAAATATATACAGTGGAACTCCCGAAAACCGGCCCCTCCAAAAACTGGATCCCTATATAAACCGAACGGTATGTTTCGGTCCAGAATTTCTACCTATATAAATAAGTAAAATTTTCCTCTGAAAACCGGCCCCTCCAAATTCCGAATTCTGGCCATATAGATCGGTCTCAAACGTAGTGCTTCTTCTAAAATTAACTCTGAAAACTGGATGACTTGTTTCGCTGACAATAAAATCGATCAAATTTGATTCAACATGTCACAAATCTCTCGCCATCTTCATCGATAAATACCTGTATTTCAACAGATTACTGACTTTTTTTAACAGAAATTTACAAGAATGCAGGAAAATATACTGAAATAGTTAACTCACAGCCTAAACCAACCTTACAGATCATATGTTACACTTATGGTTTTGGTGTTCGGATTCAAAAGACCGGATTTCCGAACCTCTAAAAAACCATAACCTCTTAAAACCGGCCAATTTCTTCGGTCCAGACAGAAGCTGGTTTTCGGAGGTTCCAATGTACATAATTCCTTCTTAGCAACATACCATAGTTATATATATAACTTATAAAATGCCTCTTAGCCCTGAAATCATCTGTACTGTAAATTCTGAATACCAAAAGACTACTATGTACAGTATGTCTATAATATGTAACAATCTCAATGATCCATAAAAAAAGCCATTGTTGGTTACTTTTCATAGGTCCTACAAAAATGTTGTAGGACTGACCGAAATACTAATGGAGTAGGTATGATAAGCCTAAAAATAAGTTTCTTTGAATTCATTAAAGAGTTGTTTTTTTTGTTAAAATGTTCCATAATTATACGGTTATAATAAATATAAAGAATTTTCAAGTATTGATGTATCATTACAGAGTTTTTGAGTGTTGAACTAGGCACAAATTGACATTTTGTAAAAATGACAATTCCAATTAATTTTGGCTACTATTTCTTAGGTGGAAACCTACAGCCAATGCTGGAACCGCAAAAATATTAATATGAGAGGTTTAACTCATACCTACTAATTAGTTGGTAAATTATCGTATTGGTTCTTGATTGCACTCTTTATTTCCGATTAGAATAACTGTCTGAAAATATGTCAGATTTCTTGTATTTCTATGAAAGTTCAAAAGTAGCTTTAACATGACGTCAGGACTGTATCTACTGTGACATCATGGATTCTGAATTTTGTATTTTTTCTTTTATGGGATCTGAACTTTCCAATGAACATAACAGAAAATTTTGAGCTGCAACTTAGTTCATTAAATATTTGGGCCAAATCAGCCCCTTTCACACCTTGTCCTTTGTCAATCCCATGACTGATGGGCCAAAATTGTGTTGTTGAACTATGCAGCACTAGTGAAAGCTACATTCAACATCTGCTAAGCTAAGTTGGAAACAGCATACCATAATACAACATTATACAAATATTGTCAGAAAATTTCAGATGTGTATGAATGGGAAAAATAAAATGAAAAATCTAAATTACACCAGGGTGCACAAGTCAGGTTGCAACTTAATAAAATATATAATGTGATCAAGTTAATGTGGACTGTCCAGTACTCAAATATTTCTTAAATATTCTATCTTCTTTCATTTTACCTAATATCAAAAAAGTGTAAAAATTCAAAAAGGTCAAATTTCCTGGCTCAATTATATTATCAAGAAACCAAATATATTTGAAAATGTCAATCTATTTTCTGTCACTATAACCTTGACCTTCTTTCTCCAAAATACGTTCAGTTCTTCTCTTTCTTGCACTCAACAATATATCAGTTTCAATTGAATTTGACTTAAGTGTTTTGAGTTATCGTAAGGATACCACACTTTTCTTAAATTTTCAATTTTTTTTTATCATGGCTACCTTGACCTTTGACCCTCTTTCTCCAAAATTAGTACGGTTCTCCATCATTATATGCAAGCCTTTTTTCAAATAGATGAAAACTTAATTTACCTTTGACACTCTTTCTACAAAATCAATAGGGTTCTCCATCATTATATGCAAGCTTTTTTCAAATGGATGAAAACTTTTTGAGTCATCATCCAAAAACCAAAGTTGTATGCAATTTTCAATCTATTTTAGGTCAATGGAAATTTGATCTTTGACATACTTTTTCCAAAATCAATAGGGTTTATCCCCTATCCAAGTTTCATCTTAGTTGGATGCAAACTTTTCCAGCTATCATCAGCAGACATAATTTTTTTGAAAATCTGAATCTTTTTTCGGTCCCTGTGACCTTGACCTACTTTCTCCAAAATTAAAAGGATTCATGCCCTCATGGTACCTAACAATATATCCAAGTTTCAAAATCATATTTCTAGTTTCAATTGGATCTATTTTTTGCAACTTTGACCTTGACCTTTGACCTATTTCCTCCAAAATCAATAGGATTCCTCCTCTGCTCTGCTCATACCCAACAATATATCTAAGTTTCAATCTAATTAGATGTAAACTTTTCCAAAATGTTCAGTCTATTTTCGGTTACTGTGACCTTGGCCTTTTATCTAAATTCCCGAATATCTATAGGTTTCCTCCCATCACGATACCTAACATCATAACAGAGTTTCATTTCAATTGGATTTAAAGTTTTCAAGTTATCATCTGAAAACCAAATTTTCATTCTATTTTCAGTCACTGTGACCTCGACCTTTGACCAACTTTCTCCAAAATCAATAGGATTCCTCCCTTCTAGTACCCAACAATATATACAAGTTTCATTACAATTGGATGTAAACTTTTTGAGTTATCATCCAGAAAGAAACGTTTCATGTCCGCCCACAACACAAAACCAATAGCTACTAGGCTAAAAATTACATAATCATGAACACAGTGTAAAAAATTGTGTCTGTGTTTAGAAATTGTACACTGGCAATCTTTGTTAAATTCAAGTAATGAAGATTAAATCTGGCTTTTTTTTTAAAGTTTACCCTGGCAGTCTTTGTAAAATTCAAGTATAGTTTAGTTATAAACTAACTCCATTATTTCCATTGCAGATGGTGAAAAAAGGTACAATCTTAAACTATGACTTGCACAGGAGGAAATACACTGCTCGGAATTTTATCAATACAAATTTACTTCAATATTATTAGACTTTGGATAGACATCCTTCTGATATGAATACATGAAATGGTTCTTTTACCTCAACTTCTTGTTTCTGGTACAAGTCTACTAAGTTTTTGACACTGCCTGATCCCCCAAACCATTCCTTCACTGATAGTCCTAGCCTAAAAGAAACATAGGTAATCAACGATTACAAATTTCGCCACGTTATGGCACATTGTCAGAGATCCATGCATATGCAAGTTTACATGATCCTAACAAGTACAGTGACTGAGATCTGAACTCTTCAGTAAATTTGGATGTAAGTAAATCAAGCAGAAAATATAAGTGACCTAATTTTGCCTGGATGCTGACCTTCCGTCAGAGATGCATGCATATGCAAGGTTACATGATCCTAACATGTATAGTGACTCAGATCTGAACTCGCACATAAACTTGAATGTTAGTCGTTCAAGTGGAAAATATAGGTCAAGGTGACCTAATTTTGTCTGGATGCTGACCTACCGTCAGAGATGCATGCATATGCAAAGTTAAATGATCCTACCATGTATAGTGACTTGAGATCTGAATTCAGACCTTAACTTGAATGCAAGTCATTCAAGTGGAAAATATAGGTCAAAGTGACCTAATTTTGCCTGGATGCTGACCTACCATCAGAGATGCATGCATGTGCAAGGTTACATGATCCTACCATGTATAGTGACGGAGATCTGAACTCAGACGTAAACCTGAATGTTAGTCGTTCAAGCGGAAAATATAGGTCAAAGTGACCTAATTTTGACTGGATGCTGAACTTTCATCAGAGATGCATGCATATGAAAGGTTATATGATCTTACCATGTATAGTGACTGAGATCTGAACTCGGACATTAATTTGAATGTAAGTCATTCAAGCGGAAAATATAGGTCAAAGTGACCTAATTTTGTCTGGATGCTGACCTACCATCAGAGATGCATGCATATGCAAGGTTACATGATCCTACCATGTATAGTGACTGAGAGCTGAACTCGGACGTAAACTTGAATGAAAGTCATTCAAGTGGAAAATATAGGTCAAAGAGACCTAATTTTCTTGGAGGCTGTGAGATAGCCCAAGATGCATCTGTATACAAAGTTTGATGAACCTACCCTTCATAGTTACCAAGATATATACCTAAATGAGGACGCGGACGCGGGGGGTACTCCAATAGTCCTCCTCAACTCGTTGAGGCGAACTAAAAAGTAAGCAGACCTATTAACGTACATATATATACATTTACTTGAAGATTTCTACTTCCAATTTTATTTTGGGAATTTTTTTCCATTTGTCTCTAGACATAAAGTAAAACCACATAATTGCTTTGTAAATATAATTCTATGCAGCTTTCATTTATCAGCTCTTTGATTTAGTTTTATTGAAAATGATTTTTCATATAAAAAACATATTCCCAGTAACAAAGATTCATAAATTATCTATAGTTATAGAAGATGTAATTTCTTTTTTTATAATGCCATCATAGTACTTAAAATTAAATTCCCATTTTGTGAATAAAGGGCTACGCTGAGCGCAGCATGATACGACCACAGCATGTCGAACACTGAAACTTGAATAAGTGAGTAATTCAAAATGAATGAGGACACAGTAAAAAGCTTGATTCAGTAATTAAATGGACACAATAAAGAACTAGACCCAGTTATTAGCTGCACACAAACTAATGCAAATATAAAAATAGTAATGGTGGATTACATGATATCCCGCCACGTTTCACAAAATTTCGAAGTATCAAGGGGCATAACTCCAGAACCCCTTGGACCTCTGAACCCATATTCGAACTCGGCCTGAGTTTTGTGGTGAACAAGCTACATACCAAGTTTGAAGACTGTATGTTATTCCGTTCAAAAGTTATCAGTCGGAAACCTTCGGGGGACGGACGGATGGACAGACGGACACAGGACTGAGGGTATCACATAATACCACGCCACTAAGTGTGGCGGGGTATAAAAATTAGCGTTAATGATTCCTTATATAGATCTGAAATGGTAAGAGGTATACCAAATTGGTCAACGGTCAACATACTACTTTAACAATATGATAAGAGGAATCCAAAGAATTGAACCCATTATAATCCAACAAAAAACAAAAAACAAAAAAAATAAACGATTTTAGGGCTGTTCCAGAAAAATTGACATTGGGGGTTTGAAGGCACTTTTTATTGACCCCCACCACCCATAGAATTCTTCCCCATATGTACAATACAAAAGGATGAAGAAAACACAACCACCCACAGCAATTTATATGAAGTGCCTTCAAAGGGTCCCAGACCAACTTTTCTGGAACAGCCCTTACATATTTTGAAATTTTTAGCCCCTTTGACTCCTTTTAGCTTGGAAACGGTAAGAGCTGCACCGAATGCGTTGACAAAATGCCAAAGCTTACATTATATCAAGAGGAATCAGAAGAAAAAAGTCACATTAAATTCTGATGAAAAATAAAAATTACTAATATTTCGAGAAAAAAAAATGCAATTTTGGCCCCTTTCACCCCTAGTAGCTCGGAAACGGTAGGAGCTACTCGAAATCCGCTTGAATATCTTTAAAAGCTTATATCATGAAGAATCTTAAGAAAAAAATCCTATCGCAATCCTATGAAAAATAAAGATTTCACGTATTTTGAAAAATTGCAATTTTGACCCTTTTGACCCCCTGTAGCTCAGAAATGGTAAAAGCAACGCGAAATCCGTTGACATATTATTGAAAGCTTATATCAAGCGGAATCCAAAGAAAAAAATCTGATTAAAATCCGATGAAAAATAGGGATTTCAGATATTTAGAGAAATTGCAATTTTGGCCCCTTTGACCCCTTGTAACTCAGAAACCGTAAGAGCTACACCAAATCTGTTCACATAATACTGAAAGCTTATATCATTACGAATCAAAAGAAAATAAACAGCTGCGCCAAGTCGCATGATACGCCCGTCGTCACCCCTTGAAAACTTTAAGTGATTAAAAAATGTGGTTCTCAATTTAGAATACACCTATAACTGCCCAATTAAGCATGATATCTCTTTAATAAATCAATCTGCAAAGTTTGAAGTGAGCTGATCAAACTATTAATCAGTTAGAGTGCATTGTGTATAAAATTGCCTTAAATTTGAAAAAATAAAGTCCCATAACTCTTCCAAGAAAAATCGAAATTTCACGAAAAGTATGCAGACCATGAAACCATCATATCCAATACCTGTACAAAGTTTGAAGTGAACTAGCCATAGGTTTGTCAAGTTAGAACACAACATGTGAAAAATTGCCTTAGAATTCATAAATAAAGTTCCATAACTCTTGCAAGAAAAATCAAAATTTCACGAAAAAGTATACAGATCATGAGGCCATCATACCCAATATCTTTCCAAAGTTTGAAGTGAATTGGTCAAAGATTTGTCAAGTTAGATCGTGACATGTAAAAAATTGCCTTAAAATTAAAAATGAAAGTCCCATAACTTCTACAAGAAAAATCGAATTTTCATGAAAAAGTATACAGATCGTGAGTCCATCATATCCAATATCTCTACAAAGTTTGAAGTGAATCGACCAAAGGGTTGTTGAGTTAGAGCGCGACATGTGAAAAATTGCCTTAAAATTGACGATTATAGTCCCATAACTCCTACAAGAAAAATTGAATTTTCCCATTTCACGAAAAAGTATACAGATCGTGAGTCCATCATACCCAATACCTCTACAAAGTTTGAAGTGAATCGACCAAAGGGTTGTTGAGTTAGAGCGCGACATGTGAAAAATTGCCTTAAAATTGACGAATAAAGTCCCATAACTCCTACAAGAAAAATTGAATTTTCCCGAAAAAGTATACAGATCGTGAGGCCATCATACCCAATACCTCTGCAAAGTTTGAAGTGAATTGGAAAAATGGTTATCAAGTTAGAGCGTGACATATGAAACGGACGGACAGACAGATGGACGGACGGACAGACGGACGGACGGAGAGACGGACGGACGGACGGACGGACAATCTGACATTGGTATACCATAATACGTCCGTCATTAGACGGGCATATAAAAATCCCATTGAAATCCAATGAAAAATAAAAATTTTATGCAATCTGCATGTTGGCAATTTTTGCCCTGTTTGGCCCCTCATAACTCGGAAAGGAAACTAATTATCAAAAATCTGATGGTGCAGCGCTGTATTTATTTTTCATGAGGAATCCATTGCAAAAAACAGCAACAAAATCGGACTAAAAATTAAAAAAATCAAATTTTTAAAATTTGCCCCTTTTGGACCCCATTTATCTCATGAACGGTACATGCGACGTGAAATCCGTTGACATACTATTGATTGGAAATAACCTAAGGAGCACACTGAAAGAAACCCCATCAAAATATTATTGTTAATAAAAATTCTACAGCTAAATAGGTGAAAACACCCAATTTTGCCCTTTTTGGCCCCTATTTTAAAAACGGGAGGGGCCATAATAACCAAAACCGATCCACACCTTCCTTTTGTGCCAAGGAACATTATGTTAAAATTTCATAAGGATTGATCAATTTGAACATGAGTTTTTTACCAAAACTAAAAGTGTCTACAGACAACAATGACGACAGCACCATACCATTATACGACCACAAAATTTTTGCGGTCGTATAAAAATGCTATCTTCATACTGTGTGTTCATATTAATAAAGAGACTTTAAACTCAATTTCGGTGGGATAATATATAATTATATCAATATATTGTTTCCATTGATTTATTCACTTTTTTACCTTTTTTGGGGCCATTTAGGGCTTGCTATATGGTGTGAGGTTCCTCACTGTGTTGAAGACCGTACGGTGACCCCTAGATGCTTTGTGTTGGGTCGTTTTAACCTGGATATGGAATGTTGTCTCCTTGATATTTACCCCCATTTCCTTTCTTTTTCATAATTAGAGATGTTTTATATCTTGTAGTATTTTAATACCTGGAAAATTTTCTGTTTTGTTAACTAAGTTTTTGGGTGTTATTAATACTCCTGTCAGATTTTTTTGAAGATATAACATTAGATATTTGCGATAATACACTATGATACCACTTAGTAAATTACTGGTTATCAAATTGTAGTGCCTCAATAGACAACTAACTGTACTATTTGCAGTTTTTTTTTTCTTCTTCAAAAATATACCCAGTTAGTGTTGGTGCTCTAAGTACCATAAGAAGTTTGTGTGATATTACGGATATGACTTCTCCTTTTTGTAAGTGGACGAGGTTATTTTGGTTATCATATTGGTGTTTATCTTATATCTGTGTTATTACTGTTGGCAACTTACTCAGCTGTTTGTGGTGTATCCACAACCATCCTTTTTCTCTTTCTAGGCATAGTATTATACAGTTGACTTCTAACATCAGTTGTCACTCTCTGTGGTGTATTATAATCCATATTATACAAAGCATACACACTCCCAGCAGTAGATAGTTTTTTCTCTGGTGGACATTCTGTATGTGCATCAGTACAGTGACTTGCTGGCTTGACACATCTACCAGGAGGACTCTTACACTGTTGTTGTACCTTCAGATAGCTAAACTTGCTGACTAATGATCTGTTACCTCCATTTTCACTTGTAGGGATACTGAAATGAGATAAAATCTGGACTATGATTGTGATAATTTAAGACATCGTTAAACTTCATATTTATATCTTATTATTCTATGATTTGGCAGCAATATCTATTTCTTACACAATTAGATAATTTTCATATCACTTAGTGATAACTTTTATGCTATTATTTCATTGGCCTTTCATACCATTAGATAACTTTTCAGCTGTATTTTCATTTGTTGTTCTAGAGGTCACACATATGGTCATAACCAAGTCATGGAAATTCTTTAGTTTTTTTTTAATTCCGTGCATATTTCATTATGTTGAATGTATTATTTTTAATTTCATTGGAAAGAAGAAGAACTGAAAAACTAGAAAATGTGTCTATAAGACATGGATGCCCTGCGGACAAATTTATGACAATAGATAACGTAAGTCAATCAGGCATAAAAATTAGTTCCCAGTCACTGAATCATCAGGAAGTATCATTAAAGATGATTGTTCAATAAACTTTTGTTGAA
This sequence comes from Modiolus philippinarum, assembly GCA_002080025.1. Lineage (NCBI taxonomy): Eukaryota > Metazoa > Mollusca > Bivalvia > Mytilida > Modiolidae > Modiolus > Modiolus philippinarum. The sequence continues at coordinate 18,709 of MJUU01054908.1, read as the reverse complement.
TAATGAAAAGTAACAAAAATACCATACTAAAGTCTTTTAAACATTAAATATTGGTCAGGTTATAAAATTATTCTTAAATTATGGGCCTAATGCAAAAATTTAACAAAGTCGTTCAAGCATAAAATGGAAGTCAAAAGTCAACAAATTGTCCAAAAATTGGGTAGTTCTCAAAAAGATAAGTAATTTCATGAAACATCATTATATGTTGTGTAGTTACCAAAAGTCACTCAAGCGTAAAATGTACTAGGTCAAAGACACTAAATTGGCCTAGATTCATCAAGTTGATTTAATCTGATGCAACAACATTGTGAAAGCATGTTAAGTTCATGACAAAGAGACTTAAATGCAAAATTTAACAAAAGTCACTCATGCATAAAATATAGGTCAAAACCACCTAATTATCAATGTTTTGGGTAGTACTCATCAAGGTAATAATTTGATGAAACATCACATTGGTACAAAGAGTAGTTGTTGAGAAATGGACTTAAACGCAAAATTTAACATAAAGGGCTACGCCGAGCGCAGCATGATACGACCGCAGCATGTCGTCCACTGAAATCTGAAAAAGTGTAATTTAAAGCGAGTATGGACAAACGAAAGAGCTTGACACAATAATTAGAAGGACGCAATAAGGAGATTGACCCAGAAATTAGCTGGACACAAACTAGGGAAAATAAAAATTAGCCCTTATGACTCCTTATGATTCCTCTTTGACCCTTTATGGCGCAGAAACGGTAAGAGCTACGCCTAATCCATTGACATACTGCTGAAAGCTTATATCAAGAGGAATCCAAAGAAAAAAGACCATCAAAATGCGATGAAAAATAAAAATTTTAGGTAATCTGCAAATTTGCAGTTTTGGCCCCTGTGAACCCTTATAGCACGGAAACAGTAGGAGCTAAGCAAAATCCGTTGACATACTACTGAAAGCTTACATCAAGTGGAATCCAAAGAAAAAAATCCCATCAAAATCCGATGAAAAATAAAAATTTTAGGTTATCTGTAAATTTATGATTTTGGCCCCCTT
>MJUU01054905.1:458-13390 GCA_002080025.1 Modiolus philippinarum | reverse complement strand
AGGAATGTACACCCGAGCGCGCCATATTTTAAAAGCCGATTTTTCTTGTTTTTTTTCCAGTGAAATGTTACTTCAAATGATAGCACTTTTATAATACGTAGATTAAATACACTTATGATCACTAATGAGGACAGATGTAGACTACAGACCCTTATATGCAAAAAACGATATTTGCCGGTAAATTGCACGTGATTTTTTTGTCTTACACTAGTGTAAGACAGTATGAATCTAACACGGGTGGGTGTGCGAGACAAGGAAATCTCACACACCCAAGGGCAAGATTAAGGTTGTCTCTGACGAGGCTTTGCCGAGTCAGAGACTACCTAATCTTGCCCGAGGGTGTGTGAGATTTACCTTGTCTCGCACACATACCCGTGTTTGATTTGTTTTCTCACCCTACCAACACGAACGGGCAGTTGCTCATTTTGACATTGGACATCATGTTTTGTACTACTAAGCATATACGTTGGATTTCTGTTGACACTAAATAATTCAAAACATAATACATTACACAATTATTTACTTGGCTTACTGTGGCTTTTCATTTGTGTCTACTTATACACTGAAATCGTTGATCTGAAATTTGACCTTCCCGACTTTTGTTTACTTACGGGAGTTACGTCCCCTTTTATGACGTCATAAGATTCAAGCGGGATTTTTGAATGTTGAGTATAACGTTATTTTTAGAATTATCTGGTACATATAATAGGTGTCAAGAGTTAAAGACACAGTTTTATAAGTCGACGTTGTTTGAAACTGTGCTTATCTAAAAAGGAAAAACAGGAAGACATTAAGAATCTAACACCAGGGGAAGTGCGAGACAGGAGAATCTCAGACATCCAAGGGTAAGATTTCCAGTCTCGGACGAAGCTTGCTGAGTCCGAGATGATTGAAATCTTACCCGAGGGTTTCTGAGATTCTCTTGTCTCGCACTTCCACTGGTGTTTGATTTTATTTCTCACTGTATTCACCCTAAAATATACTAAAATCCACACGAAACTGTCGTCCCCTTTCGTCTGTTTACACAAGGAGTTATGTCCCTTTTTGTAACGTCATAAAATCAGGAATGTACACCCGAGCGCGCCATATTTTAAAAGCCGCTTTTTCTTGTTTTTTTTTCCAGTGAAATGTTACTACAAACGATAAAACACGTTTATAACACGTAGATTAAATACACTTATGATCACTAATGAGGACAGATGTAGACTACAGACTCTTATATGCAAAACACGATATTTGCCGGTAAACTGCACGTGATTTTTTTGTCTTACACTAGTGTAGGACAAGGAAATCTCACACCGCTAAAAATAGGAACTGCTGTGTCTCAAAAGTGAGAAAAGTGAATTATGAATGTCAAGTAGATACAAAAATCGCGGGAAAAAGATCGTGTAAGTGTTCTCACCCAGTCGGTTGGGTGAGACGGAAAAATCTCACCCAGGCATTGGTTACATAGAAAGCACTACAGGTAGGGTGAGAAAAGGAATTATCGTCTTTCCCTGCGCCTATCTCAGCCTGCAAAGCACTTCCGCAAAAGCCATATCCGGTTGACCCGAACTTATCAAGAGGTTGACCTGGAGTTATCACGGGAGTTCTCATAACGTTTGACAAGCAGTATCGTTTTTATCCGTTTCGCAAGAAATAAACCTTAATGAGAAAAAAAATCTAGTACATTTTCTGTTTTCAATTTTGTCAATAAATTACCGTCACCAATACACAAAAATACAAACGAGACGTTCGAAAAACTACGGAAACTAGGTCGCTGATAACTTCAGCAGAGCCACCATTTTGTTTACATTGTGACGCCATAAAAGTGCATAGGAACTGGAAGAAAAATGTAAACAATGGCGAGGTTCTGGAATGAAAAAACGACTTTATTTCGATTTGCTAACATGGTTCGATCGAAATATTTCTAAATTTAAAAACGTTAGCCGACAAAAAATATTGTGCATTCATAAAATAACTACAAAACATTTCTCATTTTGTAAAAAAGGGAATAAACCTCATTTCCCGCGCAACCTTAGGAGAATATGACACAAAACCTAATAAACTACTGTATAGAAAGAAGAAATAAAAGACGATAAGCAAGTTATCTGAATTTTGAAAGCTGGAATATTGTAAAATATTACCCCGCTCGGCAGAATATGAAGCTTGGGGCTCGTTCGCTGCGCTCACTCGCCCCTGTGCTTCATATTCTGGCTCACGGGATGATATTTCACGATATACAGATGTCAAAATCCAGATAACATATACATCTCACACCGCTAAAAATAGGAACTGCTGTGTCTCAAAAGTGAGAAAAATTGATCCGCACCTGATAGAAATACAAATGACTAGTTGTCCCTTTTAAACTTACCCAAAAGAATTGGAGTGTTCAAGATAAACAATATTAAAAGCATTGCTACATTGTGCGTTTTACCATGTATTTGTAAAGACATTTACTCCATATCTTTTCATTGTTAATTTATGGTCAAAATTACCAAAAGAACAGCCAAGGACAGAGATATGCAAGATTGAGATACTCCCAAAAGCTGCTTAGTCAGGGATTTGTCCAGCCCTTGTTGTTCATCCCTCCAGAAATTCCCTGGTCGTCACCAAGACATCACTGAAAAATATGACGTGTCTGTGTCCCAAATGAAAAAGGTCATTTTCAGCTAGATTTCACGTCTTCACAGATTTGACATAACCGGTTTTGACTCAACCCTGGATTGACTCACTGATAGTTTGACAAGTTTCGCTAGCGGAGCAGCACATACTTACCCTTCCGAAACACCTAATGATACTCCCAGTTTTAATAGGAGTTCACACAATGAGTACCTTATTCTTTTTATTTCCATACCTTGTGGCTACCTCATGTCATTGTTTTTTTACTGTGTTCCCTTTTTTGCCATGTGTACTGACTTTGATTTTTGTAATTACCATATCCCTTCTACCTTCGGTATTCGACTGCCTTTGTTTAAGCAAAATTTTCTACCATTAAGATATTGCAAGCTTCAAGATAAAATCGGTTTTTTGAGGTCAGCTCTGTAGTATACTAACTACTTGGTTGGTAAATATACTTAAAGATAATACTTTCAAGTGTCTATTGTAGACATAAAGACCTTTCGACGATAAGCGTTTACTTTAAGCGTTTTCTGATAATCATTCAAGTTGAACTCTGTGTGATCGTCATCACATCAGAAACATATTTTCTCCTTATTACTAGGGAATACTAACTGAAGTAAAATCGACATTTTTTCATATGAATTTTGTTATGAAATTCTACTTTGCAAAAGAAATTGTATGAATATCCTACAAAATATAAATGCGAATATTTTTTACGGCCCAATTATGATTTGAAACAATTTGTTTCTCCATATCAGTCAGACAACATTTAAATGATTTACTTTGTAAATAATCAATTATTGATAGATTATTCTATTTACAAAGTAATAAGCGTCCTACCACACTGGTCAACACCCCGGGGTCAACACCTAATTAGTCCTTAAATTCGTGACTCTGTGTAGCATATTTTTATTTGGACTGTAGCAACAGTAAAAGTCCAAATAAAAATATGCTACACAGAGTCATGAATTTCAGGACTAAACACCTATATGGTGTATTTTTAGATATTCAATGGATATATTTAGATAAAGCAATTCTAATAAAAATATACTGTACATGGAATTGGTATTTATATATTTAGGAAATGAAGGGTTATAGATTTACAAAATTTAAGCAATAAGCTGAAAATTGGTTTATCGTGGTGCGTTTATGTATGTTACTTGTAAATGTGGTTATTAGTCATATCATTTATTTGTCTCAAAATACACACAAGGGCGACAGACGTCAAAATTAGGTCCTAAAAATTAATGATAAAATATCCACCCCTCCACACCCATTTTTCCTTGTAGATGTAATTTTGTTTAGACTTTGGTTCTGCTGTTTGAATTGTACATTTCAGTTGATGTATCCCAACTCTGCAGCTAATTGATGTTTAAGAAGAAACAGTCTAGCCGAGTAACTGTGACTTAGATAAAGTAAAAGGTGGACTGTTCGTAATTACTAGTGGACTTCGGAGTCGTCGTTGAACCATCAAAAACATTGTCAAATTCTCTGCACTCAATACGTAAGGATGGTCACTCCTCGGGTTTTTGAAACTGTCTATGACTTTCGGAATTCTCATATTTTATCCATCATGATGCATTAGAAGATTTTGCATACTGACCCCCACTTTTCTTTTCAAAATATTTTTGTATACATTTTTAATAAACTTTTGACAAAATTGATGAAATTCTTGATATATCTACATTGTATTTCAAAGGTCCATCGCCTTAATGCAAAGTAAATGAAAAATCAAGAGGAGTTCAGTTTCCCGCCAAAATTTCAGGCACTTATATAAAAAAAAACGGGCACACTGACCTATCAATATTTTTTGCTTGAAATGATGTATGATCGATGTTCAAATACATAAAGATACTAATTTCGTAACCTTGATATTATGAACTTGAGGAGTGACCATCCTTAATACAAATTGTGTGTTCCCACGGTGGTCTCAAATTATTTTAAATTTTCTTTTCTGCTGTAGTCATTTATTACAATTTGCTTTGCTTGCCATAGACGGCAATTTGCCAGCAACAAATTTTCATTTACTATAATTGATGGTGATATATTTAATATTTTGTAATTTTCAATTTATTCATATTACTACTACTTGCGATTTGCAGTAATTTCATTCATTTGACATTTTATTTATTCAATTGTTTATTGTTGTATATATTATGTGTATTGGATTTAGATAAAGCTGTGGCCAAATACTGCAAAAATATTGAGTTTGCTTTTCTGAAGGCATTTACGATAAATGAACATGAAAAAGTCTCTACAAATACATTGCAAAATAAAGCAATAGAACAATGCTTTTATTGTTGTTCTTCATGAGTCCTTCAACAATGAGCTTTTCTCATACCTATACCTCATAGTAAATTCGGGACGGCCCCTAGCACCGGTTTGAACATCGAGCAACACAACATCCATGCCCCACATTAGTCATGAATGCGAGGTTGTCAACAAACCTAGAATTAACTGGCAAAGGGTTTTACAATCACTGTCATCCATTGCCCTACAGACTGACAGAAGTCTCACAACACTTAAAAAACCACAGGGTACTCCTTGAGTCAAATGTAATAATACGTGGCTTAGTAAAATCATGAGATGTGGGCACAAAAAAACAGGTGGTCCAAATAACATTTTGAAGTACAAAAAAAATTTTAAATGCCGAAATTTGACAGTATGGTAGGGCTTCCATGTAAGAAATTCTCTCAAGCACAAGCACTGAAATGTATGTAGAGAATACATCTCTCACACGGGAAATCTTTTAACGGACTCCACACTGCAGGAGACACAAACTCTAGTCTGAAATAAGCAATGGAGGGATATTGAGAATGAGACAGAGTCTCTACAAATAAATGGTAAAACAAAGCAAGTGAACAGTATTTAAAGTTCTTTCAAGTTCATGGTTACATTTTTTACAATTACGATGAAAAGAATAAAGGAAAGAATCGCTCAAAAACAAAATGAAAAACATTTCATAAAAGTAAGATTTTTGTCCCTTTCTGCAAAGAAGTAAAAAGTTGTAGGCGGTGCATGTAAGTTGTTTTCTTACCATTCCTGTTGACTTTGTAAAAAGTGAAAAGAAACTTTCAGCACATGTATGCAATTTTTTTGTTTTGGACTTCCATCATATTGGAATGTAATTTCGTTTTGTTGACAAAATCGCTGTTTAAACTTAAGGCATGACAATAGCATATATGAGTTGAGAAATGTAGACAACATACGCCGGGGATGTGCGCCATTAGTGCTAAAAAATGGGAGGTTGACTACTGGAAAATCCAAATCATCACGTTAGTCGTAAAGTTCTGTATTCAGATGTCTAGAGATGTCACCTTAGAGCTTTAAGTCTAGGTATGATGCTGGTGATACTGTATCAGTCGTCTCTTTAATTTCGAAATCAGCTGGATATATAGGATGAAGGTTTCAAGTTGAGGATTGCTTAATGAAAGCTAAACATATATATATATATAATGGAGGCTGATATTAAAAGACTTGGTTAGCTTGTTGTCTTTTTTCTTACTTATTTGAACCTGGCTTTATACGAAGACTAAAAACTTTGGACAATTAATCCCCATAGGTATCCCAATTGTCTGTTGAAATACTTGTCCTCCAAATTCTACAAATATGTTATCAATAAAGAATTCTAGCATTGGGATGATATTCTCTTATTTATGCCTTTTTTAGTCAGAGTGATGTTGAATAAAATAGGCTTAATCTTTATCTAGTACCAAAAATAAATATCTTAGGATTTTATTTCAATTGGTATATTTATACACAGATTATTCGTTTGACATACAATTTATATTCCTCCTATCATGGAAACGGTGTATGACATGTGCGATATCGGTCGAAGTATTTTACTTATGATATGCTAACATGTAACAGTAAAAACAAACAGACGTAGTAAATTTAAAAGTTTCAAAATCAATATTAAAAATAAATTTTATTACATAAAATTTTATACGCTTAGTATTCGAAGAAGCATTTTTCATTCTTTCTCAATCGATTTTAACTCATTTAAAGTAAGACCATAAAATCATAGCATATGCAAGTTTTTCAAGGATACTGTATTGTACTAGCTTTGTTTTGGGTCTTTTTAACCTGGAGATGGGATGTTGTCTCCTTGACATTTACCCCATTTCCTTTCTTTTTCATAGTCATTGTTGCACCCGGAGGCACATAGGGCAAGGACTAGCTTTCTCCACTCTTCTCTGTCATATGCGCAAGATTCTGCTGGTATTCTGAATCTTCGAGAAAAGTTGCGTCATTGCTAACTCTTGTTTCTGTAATCTTAAAGTTTTTGCGAGAGGGGGAGATTACCCCCTTGCTCAACCTCCAACTTGGTGAGCCAGAGATTGCGTTCAAGGTTTTCTTCCTCTAGAATGGTTGTCTGCCACAGCTCATGAAGCCACTCTTTCAAGGTTTTAGACGGGTAACTTTCCCAAGATAACGACCTTCATCTAGCCAGCTATTTGACCCATATCATGGGGCAAGGTTGATGAGTGTTTCAAGGATATTTACGGAAAAAACATCAACAAAGAACAATAAAATTAAGTAACTATTAAACGAGTTTAACCCCACCGTAATTTTTGCGCCTGTCCCAAGTCAGGAATATGTTGGTAATATCCTTTAGTTTCTTAATTTTCGGGGTTTTGATGTGGTTTGTTTCCATTAATTTAATTAATTTTTTACTTTTCGGGCCATTTAGGGCTTGCTCTATGGTATGAGGTTCCTCACTGTGTTGAAGACCGTACGGTGACCCCTAGATGCTTTGTTTTGAGTCGTTTTAACCTAGTTATGGTGGGATGTTGTCTCCTTGACATTCACCCTATTTCCTTTCTTTTTCATATTCTTATTGAGTTGCCACTCTTCCAGCTTGCAACTTTTTGTTATCATGACTGAAAATAAAAATACTTCAAGAAAACCCCTCTCAACTTCATTGCTGATTGGAAATTGTAGAAAATAAAATTATTTGATTGATCGATATTTATATCCTTGGATACTGTTAACATGCAAGAAATCAACTTGCGTCAAAAAATAATTTGAATAAATGTACATAAGTATAATTAGTGTGTGCTTCTTTTTCTTTGTAAAGATACAGAAATTATTTATGCAATTATTGTGGCATTTATTTATGTAAAGTACGGGTTAATGGACGGCTTAACACATTTTTGATTATTTAATGCGCTCGAATATATAATCTCCAGATTGTTATGATATTATCAATCTTTCTTCTTGCTTTATTTTTAGATTTACCACACACTTATCAACGCTGTACTCTGATTCAATGTATCTCTACCTTTAGACGTCATTTACCTAGATTTTATGACATAAAGTGTGTCAATCTTTTGCAACAATATAAAATAAATCAGATCCATTAAATTTGTAAAACACCATGTATTGATAATCTGCACTGACCATAAGATTTTATGTCAAAGTTTTTACTGTGTTTACTGTGTCTTGTTTATTTTTTTACAAGTCACAAACTTGAAGTTGAAGGATTTTGCATTGTTTTCTTTTCTCTGAAGACTTTCAGTCTTTGATATATACAGTCCACCAAAAGTTAAGCATCACCTGCTTTTTTACATGAACATCATTTTTGAAGTTGTGTTAAAATAAGAGGTTTTGGTTCAAAACACGATGAATGAGATGATATTGATATTTGGATGTCAAACTTTAATCTTATATTGTTGTCTTTATGTGAAAAGTTATGCACAACCCAATTTAATGACAAAATGCTTTGACCAGATAATAAGTTTCAGTTCAATGTATGAATTCTGACTGAAGATCATTGTTGTTTTTTTCGATACAAAGGTAAAACATCAATGAACATTTCTATTTGTGTTTTAGGTGACAGTTGTAGACATACAGGGGAGATAATCCAATTTTATGACATTTTTACAGATGGATTGCCCCTAATGAGACGGAATGTCAAAACAAATCAATTTCTTTTCTGAATTTAGCCATTAAATTAGGGTTCTGTCAATGTTAAGGCCATTTTAAAGACGGGCATGAGTTTGAAAACTTTCGAGCAACATTTGTGATAATCTTTAAAATTTTGAAATCTGAGTTTTTGTTGTCATTACAGAACAACACCCCAATATCTGTCTGTTTTCAAACAGAGAAGGCTTTATTGGATTCAGAGACTGCCAAAATATCCAAATAATGATTTCCGGTGTACTAAGTTTCTTCTTTTGACCATTTGCTTGGTTGGATTTCGGTAAAATTTGGAAATTTTTTCAAAGATTTTAAAGCCATTACTATCCCGATCTGTAAGATTTGCTTTAAAAATGTCAATTTAGTCGGTTTTGAACATTTTAGGGAACGTGGAAACTTCTTGAATGATTTTTTTCAAATATTACGAAAAACAGTCGATCTTACTTTAATTAAATTTGGACGCATTCCAAATCCGTCAAAATAATCTATTAAACCCTAAAATTAACAATTATGGAATGTTGTACCACATTCACCCCATAAAAATGATCTGGTAGCTCATTTGAATTCCCAATGTTCCAACTTGTAGTTATTGTTGAAACAGGAATTCTCAGAATGAAGGAATCGTTTTATCTTAACTTTGGTCGCGAAAATCGGATTTTCGATTATCTCTTCAAAAGCTTGAAAGTACCATTACATGCTTCATGTTAAGGCTTATCATCATGCAAAATTTTATACCTATAGCTTTCAACATGATTGTTTGGTGAAACTTTAAAATTAAGTGACGCTTAACTTTTGGCGCACTGTATATAATGCTACTATCAATATTAACGTTTTATTTACCGGGGTTTCCATAGAAAAAAATCCGGTTATTAGAATGATGAAATGGTGGGCGGAGGTTGGGCGGCTGCCGAATAGGTACATATTTTTGTCTCGAGCAAGTCTCATACAGTTTTCAAGGTAGAAGGTTTATATTTTGCAGATCATTTGTACATATATCAAAGGTGTGCAAGTCACTTTGATTTGAATTTCTAATAATTAATGCCAAAATTACCAGTTGTTGATTTTGGGCTTTTTATGCAAAAAAAAAAAAAAAACAATAAGTCACCAAACTTCGTTTGGGTGGCTTAATAAGAAACGCAACGTTTACTCTGTTTTTTGTCCGGGGCAAATCTCCTACAGTTCTCAAGGTAGACAATTCATATTTTGCAGGTCATTTGCACTTATATTAAAAAGTGTGCATAAAACTTTGATTTCATTTCTGATAATTTATGCCAAAATTACCAATTATTGAACTTTGTCCTTTCTACGTAAAATATCTGGCTTTAGGGTGCCCCTTTTGTCCGGAACAAATCTCCTACAGTTTTTGAGATAGAAGATTTATATTTTGCAAATCATTTGTAAATATATCAAAAGTGTGCATGTTACTTTGATTTTGATTTTTGACTATTTATGTCAAAATTATCAGTTATTGAACTTAGTAACACTTTGTCACATATCTGTCAACAGGGTACCCGATTTGTCCAGAACAGGATGTCACCTCCAAAAGTTTTTACATTAACTTTTAAAAATATGCCACTTCAAAGGAAGGCTAAAAATTGCAGATTCTAAAAAGTGTACATTTCAGATATTAAGGATTGACATCTGGGTAAGATATACTGTCAATGTAAAAGAAACCCCGGTTTGCTGTTACATTGACAGCTTTCCTCTTGTTACACACTATTTCTGTTTCTGTGAATAATTACATTGTAGTAACATTTGGAAAAATTCGGATGCAAACTGTAATACGTTAAGCGATACATTTTACCTGTAAAGAGATGATCATGTGTTATCATTTTGATAGTAGACGTTAACTTTTTATATGTAGATGCGATATTTAAGTCTCCCAAACGAAGTTAGGAGACTTATTGTTTTTGTTGCGTTTCTTATTAAATCTCCCAAACGAAGTTGGAAGGCTTATTGTTTTTTGTTGCGTTTCTTATTATTAGTAAGTCTCCCAAACGAAGTTGGGAGACTTATTGTTTTTGTTGCGTTTGTTATTAAATCACCCAAACGAAGTTTGGTGACTTATTGTTTTTACTCTGTTTCTTATTAAGTCACCCAAACGAAGTTTGGTGACTTATTGAGTTTACTCTGTTTCTTATTATTTTTCATGATTATTATTCTCCAATGAATTTTATGAACTTTGTCCAAACAATTTCTCAGAACTGGGTGGTCTGAACTTAATGAAACTAAAAAACATTGTAGATACCAACCCCAAGATGTGCTAGAAGGTCTTTGAATTTCAAAAATGACCACCGTCATTGGTCACTTTGAACTTTGAACCCCAAACCTTGTGATCGGATTATCTCGAAAACCGTAAAAGATAGTTGAAAATATGTAATAACAAAAATGTTTATTAGGTCATGACGGACCTTTGTTACATTTGACCGAAACTTCATGAGTTATGCCCTTTGAATATTTCGTCATATCTTTAAATATGGTTTTTTTCTCTAAAACGGTGAGAGAAAGGCTGGAACCTTTTCCATTCAACTTAGGTGATATGTGTTATATTTAAAAATGCCAAGGTCAAAGGTCATCGGTCACTTTTAACTGTGACCTTAGACCTTGTCGTTGGATTAACTCATAAACTGTAAAAGATAGCTGATAAAATGTGTTGCAAAAATGTGTGTCTTGTTAAGATCTACATTTGTTACATTGTGTCCAAAATTATCGGACCAACCATTTTCGGCCTATGGACAAAAAACCGATTTTTATGTCCGATTTTGAGGTTTTCTTATTATAGTTCAAATACCATTGAAGATAAAAAAAGATATTCAACATACAAAATGTTCAGGAAGACGGGACCTTCAAAATAAGGTCAAGATCAATGTTCAAGGTCACATCCCCAAAACTTTTTTCATATTAAAGTATCAATAAATACACATAAAGCTTTGAATGTTGGTTTCATCGAAGAATCAATAATGAAAACATTATGACGTGACTTTCTTTCTGATGCAATCCAGAAATGTTATGACCTATGAATCAAAGCAGTAATAGCACTGATAGACGAAAATATAACGAGCTTAAGATACTAATTCTTACATGAGGAAGCAAAAAAATATTTCAGAACACATTATTACAATCATTTGGTGATAAATTTACAACACAACATTTTTTCAAAGGGAAATTGAGTATGGAATCTGGTTTGGGTGACTTGTGTTTGCATGCAAACATATCACCACTTGTTATTATTAAGCCTCCCAAACGAAGTAGGGATACTTATTGTTTTTGTTGCGTTTCTTATTATTAAGTCACTCAAACGAAGTTTGGTGACTTATTGTGTTTACTCTGTTTCTTATTAAGTCGCCCAAACAAAGTTTGGCGACTTCTTGTGTTTGCACCGTTTCTTATTATTAAGTCGCCCAAACAAAGTTTGGCGACTTCTTGTATTTGCACCGTTTCTTATTATTATTATTTTCCGCCTCTAAAAATCATCTTGTCCAACCACTCTCAGAGACCACTTGTCCAATCTCAATCAAACTTCACAGGAAGGTAGATCACCACCCAAAGATGTGCACTTGGGTGTTGAAATTTTCCAAATGACCACCGTCTTTGGTCACTTTGAACTTTGACCCCAAATCTTATTATTGGATAAACTCGGAAACTGTAATAGTAGAGCGGCAGAGACCAGAAATTTTAAAATTTAAATGACCCACATACCCTATTCGATATCTATACCTTTTTGGAAAGCATAGGTCGTGTACATTTCAAAAATGTTTGTCGTAAAATTAAAATGTGGTAGAAAGGGGGGTAAATTAGGGTCAAAGGTCAATCAGTAAAAAATGAAAAATTGATAATATTATGATTTTCAGCATTTCAAGGCACACAAATTGATACAATAGAAATTTATTTGATTACTTAGCAAATTTGAATGTAAATAAACATGTTGTCATGATTTGTGACGTCACTTATAACACAAATTGACGTTCATTTGATGTTATAATAAAGAGCTATGTTTTAAGTTATGAAAGTTATCCCTAATCTTTAATATTGTCTGGTATAGGTACCTATTAGTTTTCTATTGAGACCTTCATCATCAACATCAGTCGTCATAAGATCGTCATTATTATATGTTTTGCAAGTCTATGTATAAGTTTCATCAAAGGTTTGTGTTGTGCAAAAACATTGTCCTTAGTTGGCCATGGAGTTACAAATGGATTGAGTATATGTTCTTTATATCATCTCTTTCATTTAATTGCACTGAAGCGATAGTTATTGTAGATATAACCACCCACAGAACCAAACTTAACTTTTTCTAATATTTTGACCAAGCTCAAATCCGTACAACATCTAGAACCTTTGTTCATTGCAAGCATAATTTTGCTGAAATTTTTATAAAAATGAATGAGAACACAAAAAGCTCAGTTTTC
>MJUU01054904.1:8609-30726 GCA_002080025.1 Modiolus philippinarum | reverse complement strand
ACGAATCAAAATGGCGGTGCGATATGATCTAGTACATATAGTGACAAACAATCCTACAAAATTTGAACATAATCCAATACACGGTTCCGAGGAGTTGCGTCCACAAGAAAGTGTGACAGACAGACGGACGGACGGACGGACACACGGACGCAGACCATTACTATGTCCCACCGTCGCGGGACAAAAATAGTAAGTCACTTTTTCATGTTATAAAACATGCTTTAGTACAGAAACTACACTTTTCAGTGAAAGACACATTGTTGATTTGCACAATACTCCCACCAAGAATACAATTTTCTGAGATGGAATCTCAAATTCTTGTCTTAAAAGATCGTTTTTACATTATTTTTATTACTGGAAATGCTGATTTTTACTACTAGAGGCTCCCAGGAGCCTGTATCGATCACCTGGCTTTCAGTTGCCACAATGAAGCTAACATTTTAAGTTATACAGTTGAAGTTAAGTCTCTCAAACTTTGTTAGCTCAAACACCACCAATATCTTAAACTGTATTTAAAGTCTGATCTTGTTTTACTTTATTTCTTTGTTGCCCATTTTTGACAAAAATGTACTTGCTTATGACCACTTTCAACACCTATTTTGAAGTTGAGACATAATTTTGTAAATGGCAGTCAACAACAATTTTCAAAACCATATTTTTGAAGTTAATACATCAATATTTATCTGAAAACCAAATTTGAAATACGAAAATGTTGAATTTTCCCGCCTTTTTTGGCGGCCATTTTGAAATGGCAATGAACGAACAATTTTTAACATTGGTTTGAATTTGCGACATCAATACCCATTTGGAAACCAAATTCCATTGAAATTTGACAATGTTAAATTTTCCCGCCTTTTTTGGCAGTCTTTTTGAAAATGGTGGTCAACAAACAATTTTCAGCATCTGTTTTGAAGTCGCAACATCAATATCCACTTGGAAACCAAATTTCATTGAAATCGGACAATATTGAATTTTCCCGCCTTTTGTGGAAGCCATTTTGAAAATGGCCGTCAACGAACAATTCTTAACATTGGTTTGAATTTGTGACATCAAAGCCTATTTGGAAACAAAATGACATTCATATTGGACAATGTTGAATTTTCCCGCCTTTTTTGGTGGCCATTGAAAATGGCAGTCAACGAACAATTTTCAGTACCTGTTTTGAAGTCGCAACATCAATATCCACTTGGAAACCAAATTTCATTGAAATCGGACAATGTTGAATTTTCCCGCCTTTTTTGGCGGCCATTTTGAAATAGCGGTGAACGAACAATTTTTAACATTGGTTTGAATTTGCGACATCAATACCCCTTTTACATTGGTTTGAATTTGCGACATCAATACCCCTTTGGAAACCAAATTCCATTGAAATTTGACAATGTTAAATTTTCCCGCCTTTTTTGGCGGCCATTTTGAAAATGGCAGTCAACAAACAATTTTCAGCATCTGTTTTGAAGTCGCAACATCAATATCCACTTGGAAACCAAATTTCATTGAAATCGGACAATATTGAATTTTCCCGCCTTTTGTGGAAGCCATTTTGAAAATGGCGGTCAACGAACAATTTTTTACATTGGTTTGAATTTGTGACATCAAAACCTATTTGGAAACAAAATTCCATTGAAATTGGACAATGCTGAATTTTCCCGCCTTTTTTGGCCGCCATTTTGAAAATGGCAGTCAACGAACAATTTTCAGTACCCGTTTTGAGGTCGCCACATCAATATCCACTTGGAAACCAAATTTCATTGAAATAGGATAATGTTGAATTTTCCCGCCTTTTTGGCGGCCATTTTGAAAATGGTGGTCAATGAACAATTTTACACACCAGTTTACACGTTGCCATAGCATTTGGCAAACATTTTGATCAATTTACACTAAACCTTCATCTTCTCTAGTTATGGATATAAAAGACGACAAAATATGAAAATTTGAAAATTCCATGAATCAAAGTGCCAAAGGCACTGATGGAAAGGTATTTATGACAGCAATGATTAGTGTAGAATGTCTGGTAGTATGAATACTTTGCCTATGATGCAAATGAACATTTTTTGTCATTTATGTTCACAAACTTCTAATTTGTGCCTTCAGTATGACTGTTCCTTGTTTTGGTAAGGGCTACTCTTGGACAGTAATTTACAGGAGAGCCTTATATGTGAGGGTCCATCTACTATGCAAATTTTTGTGGAAAATGCAATACAACCCCATGTGGACTGATGACATTGTTCTGTAGTACATATGACCTGTAATATCCCATCAGGAAATGTTAGTACTGTAAATACCAAAATGTTACATTTTTTACCCCCCCCCCAAAAAAAAAAAAAAATGCATAGTATATAGGCAGACTCTCGCATGTGAGGCTCCTGTTGTGTCCTGTCAAAAAGTACATGTATCTTGCAATTGGATAATAATTACTTGTAATTTTGCCATCCTTGACTTCATTCCCACAAGCACTTGCTTCACTCATTTGAAACAACGTTCCCTTTTCAAAAAGTGCAAGCTTGTTACAAAATAGCTCCAACAGTATTTTAGTGAGTTGGAGCTATTATTATTTTGTAACATTGCCCCTGTTATCGGACGGAGTTCATTGCAATAATAGCATACTGCAACTGAAAATGTCAGTTGTAAACAATACTTGGCTTCAATTTTCTAAAATGAAAATTATTCAGTACATGGCTGACTTTGCAACAAAAAAGCCCACAAACACACATATGTGTACATGCCTATGGTAATACAATTCATCAGGGAGTCAAAAGGAACAGCTTTTATCTTATCGTGATAATTAGACAATTCATCCGGGAGTCAAAAGGAACAGCTTCTATTTGGTAAAGGAAAGACAATTCATCCGGGAGTCAAAAGGAACAGCTTTTATCATTCCATTCACAAAACACCAAATGTGGTGAACGGAACAGCAATAATAAACAAAATGGCCACATGATTGATAATGATGAAAATTAAAAGAGTTACAAAACAAGGAAATCGTTGTGATTTACCGTTTCTTCTTATATTAATTTCATTGATTGTTTGAGTATTGTTTAACGTCTACTCAGCAATATTTCAGCTATATCAAGACGAGAACAAGTTTGTTGACAAATAATCACTTTGGGGTATGGAAATGGCCATGGGACGGGAAATTCTGACTGCCACTGGAAAAGTAGGGTGAAATCGTCAAGGGCGGGGAATTTAGCCTTGTAGCCGATCACCTACGGACCACCCCAAAAAGAGCTTGCTACAAGGGTTCTTTAACGTGCAGGAAGCGTGGCATTTCTTCCAACACGTGGACCTGAGTTTACATCCCATCCGAAAGATGGGTTGTGTATTTATTAATCCCGCACAACCACGGAATGGGTCCTATTTCTATATCCCGGGACCCTCGGGGTCAGCCTCCGTTTAGGAGGGGTCACACCCCGCAAGCCGGAGATACTGGGTCCTATTTCTATATCCCGGGGTTCCCTCGGGGTCCTCTGTTAGGATGGCTCATACTCCAAGCTCAGAGGATGCTGCGGGCCTATTCTTCAGCCGGGACCGCGCACGGCGGTTAATTTCATTGAGAGAGGTATTAAACTTCCAATCTGTTGTTACTTTATGGTAATATCACAAATGTGTTTCATTTATACATGCAGAGCCTGATGTGAATTACTACGTAGCCTCAGTTATTCACAATAAAGATGCAAATTACTGAATGAATTCCTACATACGACCGAATCAAAAGCATGTAAGAGTGAAAAATCAATTTACATCAACCTTGCAATGAAATATGTAAGCATTCAAATCACTTTTCATTGAAAAATTTCAGCTGATATTCAGTGTTTTTCAGATTTAAATAAAAATGAAATATTTGCTTTGAAAAGGGATTCTTTAGGATGTGGATAGTTCGCATGTGTCAGGTTGGCTGCTGCCGGTGATCACATAATGAGAGGTATTGATAAACAGCGTGAGGTTGTAGGACTAGTATGTCATCACTCCCTCTTCAGGAGTCCTTCCTCCAAACTTAGTGGGACTGGGCGGAATATCACATATACATACAGAGCCTGATGTGAATTACTACGTAGCCTCAGTTATTCACACAATAAAGATGCAAATTACTGAATAAATTCCTACATACGACCGAATCAAAAGCATGTAAGAGTGACAAATCAATTTACATCAACCTTGCCATGAAATGTGTAAGCATTCAAATCACTTTTCATTGAAAAATTTCAGCTGATATTCAGTGTTTTTCAGATTTAAATAAAAATGAAATATTTGCTTTGAAAATGGATTCTTTAGGATGTGGATAGTTCGCATGTGTGAGGTTGGCTGCTGCCGGTGATCTCATAATGAAAGGTATTGATAAATACCTTTCCTAAAAAGGGCAACAACTCCTACAAAGATTTTTCGATTTTCTTCAAAATTTCAGGGTGGGTAGATCTTGATATGCTGAACCTTTTTGCAATTTACACTTGACCTCTGTATGTTACACTTTTTAAAATAAAAAAAAAAATATATAAATTAAAATTTAGAAAATTTTACGGAAAAAAGGCAATAACTCCAACACTAGATTTTGGAAATTCTTTTAAATTGCAGGGCGGGTAGATCTTAACATGCTGAATATTTTCACTCTCTATCAGATTTTTGATATCTGTAACGGTTTTCGAGTTATTTGCAAAAACTGCAATTTACCCCTTTGTTCTATTTTTAGTAACAACAGCCATGTTACTTGGTTTTCGGACTAATCGAACACAATTTTGAAACTGTTTACCCTGGTGATGATTCAGGTCAAGTTTGGTAACAATTGGCCCATTGGCTTCGGAGGAGAAGATTTTTTAAATTGATTACAAAAAGTATCAAATTTCTTAAATTTGACCAATAAAGGGCGAAAACTCCTATATGGGTAGTGAGATTTTGTTCAAAATTTCAAGGTGGGTATATCTTGATATGCTGAACATTTTTGCAATTTAAAGTTGACCTCTATCTGTTATAGTTTTTGCGATCAAAAATAAAGAATATCAAAATTTTGAAATTTTCACGGAAAAAGGGAAATAACTCTAAGACGGGTTTTCGGATTTTCTTCAGAATTGCAGGGCAGGTAGATCTTGTCATGCTGATTAATTTTACTTCTGTCAGATTTTTGATATCTGTAATGATTTTTGAGTTATTTCCCAAAAACAGCAATTTACCCCTTTGTGCTATTGTTAGTTACGGCAGCCATGTTGTTTGGTCCTCGGACTAATCGAACACAATTTTGAATCTAGATACCCTGGTGATGATTCAGACCAAGTTTGGGTCAAATTGGCATAGCGGTTTCAGAGAAGATTTTTGAAAAAGTTTACGACGGACGGACGACGACGGACGCCAAGTGATGGCAATAGCTCACATGGCCTTTTAGGCCAGGTGAGCTAATAATGTACGGAACCGCAATAAAAAATGACGGACCGTAACTGAAAATTTTCAGGAAATCAAGCGATTTGACCAAATTGTTAGGAAATAGTTAACCATCGTGAGGGCATAAGATGACTTTGAAAATAGTAAGCCTTACGCCAAAATCGTAAGGGTAGGCAAGTCTGCTTTGCCCAAGTTAAAAATTTAGCGCTACAAAACTTTATCTCAACAAAGGTGAATAACTCTAAAATACTTATTGAAACTTCAGTTAATCAAAAATTACCTTTAATCAGATCTACAGTGCTGTGATTTAGAAAGGATAAAAGCTTGGGCAAGCTTACTAAATTACTAGTTTGCAGAAATATTGTTAAAAATAATGCCCAAAATGACTTATTGAATGACAAAGATTTATCACACTATGCTCCCCGCTGGCATCCATCTTGGGTGAGGTACGCATCTGTTGGATATCTTTTTTGAAAGAAACCATCAAAGGACCATTTTGACTAAGTTTTATTCTAACTTGACCAGAAGTTTCTGAGAAGAAGATCTTTGAATGTCTTTTCTATAGGGTCCAATGTTAAAACTATGTTCCCCACTGGCAGCCATCTTGGATGAGGTACAGACCTATTGGATTCCTTTTTTGAAAGGAACCATCTAAGGACCATCGTGACTGAATTTGGTTCTAATTGGAGTAGTACTTTCTGAGAAGAAGATCTTTGAATGTCTTTTCCATAGGGTCCAATGTTAAAACTATGTTCCCTGCTGGCGGCCATCTTGTATGAGGTACGGATCTGTCGGATGCCTTTTTTGGATGGGACAATCTAAGGTCCATTGCGACTAAGTTTGGTTATAATTGGGCTGGTAGTTTCTGAGGTGAAGATCTTTGAATATGCTGTCTCATAGGGTCCAATGTTTAAACTATGTTCCCCGCTGGATGAGGTACGGACCTGTCGGATACAATTTTTAAAGGGGACCACCCAAGGACTATTGTGACCAAATTTTGCTGCAATTGGCCCAGTGGTTTCAGAGGAGATCTTTGAATGAAAAGTTTACGATGGACGGATGGAGTGACGCCGGACGCCAAGAGATGGCAAAAGTTCACCCTGGTATAGGCAGATGAGCTAATAAAACAAAATTCTAGGATTTCCACCGCCATATTTTCGGTTGTCTGCGCATTGCAAAACCTGTTGTCAGTACGTTTGCACCGTTGCCACTGCATTATGACAGAACATCGTGTCCTATATGATCCATTTTTAAACTATGTTCCAAACTAGGGTCCATCTTTGATGAAGGGTGAACTTGAAAAATGAAAAAATACTTTTTTGAAGGAACCCCTCCCCCTCCAAAAGGACTTTTTTGCAAGAAACTATGTTCAAATTGGCCCGGTAGTTTCAGAGAAGAAGATCTTTGAATGAAAAGATCATGCTAAACAAACATGACAAATGACGACATCAAGTGATGGCAAAGGCTTACCCTGACTTAAGCCAGATGACCTAAATACATTATTTATTTTGAAGGTAAACAAATGTTAAATAAAATACATATACACATGGTGGAAAATTGGTGGTTTCTGTAAAAGACGCAATACAACATGTTGCAAATAATTTGATTAAAATGTATCTTATTGCACTTGATGATGTTTGGACTAGTTACAAACAATAAACATGTGAATATATATAGAATAATGGAAGTTTTGTTTCGGATACAAAAAATATTGCAACAATAATAAACGAGCCCACTTTGTAGGCGAGTCTATTATTGCAGACAATATTTGAAGTATCCGAAACAAAACATCTACTATTCTTTTTCTTGGTAATTAACGAAATTATTTGGTACAACAAATTTTGAAAAATAAGAATAAATTTTGAAGAAATCATGAAATCAACTATTGATTACAAAAAGAATTTGTGCGATCCTTTTCGGTTTTTGTAGATGTATATTTCTTTGTTTCAATTGATGTGCTGATTGACAAAGTAGGCGTGGCTTGTGTTACTTTTTCCAATATTTTTTCGTATTCGGGCAGTAGCAAATACTGAAAATATTTGCCTCAAGAGATGTAAGGAAACTCATACAAAATTACCGATAAAAAGAAATAAATTTCACAAAATACTGGTATTTTTTTTCCATACAACTTCCTGATTTGTATTATCAAGGCTGAGAAACATAAGATAAAAAAACAATTATAAAACAACACAAGTGTGATTTGAAAGCAATAATAACAATATGTTTTATCGTTTATATAGGAAACTGGACATTCTCAAATATAAATTTTCTCTTCTATGGAAAGTCAGGTCTTCAGTAGTCAACTCTTCATACACACCAACACTGTCACTGTTAGATCTAGGTAGAAGCTGTTGTATAAAAGGACTCTATAAGGGCGAGGTAGTGGCCATTGACCTGTTGATAAATTGAAAATAAGACATGGCAAATCATTTTCTAAAAAGAATGTAATCTCATAATTATTGTACTTATTGTTTATCATGTTTATATGTGTACAAATCAATACATGCAAATTTAATAGCAACATGATACAATTTATTCCCATGCCACAAAACACAAGGGCAATGCAAAAACAAAACAACAAAACATCACTGAATAACAAGAAATGTCGCTTAATGGCAACCAGTTAAACCTCTGCTCATTGAACCCTGAATCAATATGGTAAGTGCAAAATTACCTGTTTGTGGACACAATACATGTGTTCAAACAGTAAAAACTATGGACCCATTACAAATATGGACACTGATATCATCATCCAGAATAAAGGGCTACGCCGAGCGCAGCATGATACGACTGCAGCATGTCGATCACTGAAATTTCAACAAAAGTAGTTCAAAGTGAATGTGGACACAGTAAAGAGCCTGATACAATAATTAGATGGACACAAAAAGAAGCCTGACACAGTTATTAGCTGGAAACAAACTACGGAAAAAATCAACCCTTTTGATCACTTATTGATAAAAAAACTGTAAGAGCTATGCAAAATATGTTACTATCAACTAACACTTTACATCTATAGAAATAAAAAAAATAATCTATCGAAATCTGATGAAAAAACTGTAAGAGCTATGCAAAATATGTTACTATCAACTAACACTTTACATCTATAGAAATAAAAAAAATAATCTATCGAAATCTGATGAAAAATAATGCAACTGTGCAAAATATGTTACTATCAACTAACACTTTACATCTATAGAAATAAAAAAAATAATCTATCGAAATCTGATGAAAAATAAAGATTTGACATATTTAGAAAAATTGCAATTTTGGCCCCTTTGACCCTTTGTACCTCGGAAAAGGTAAGAGCTACGCCAAATCCTTTGGCATACTACTGAAAGCTTAGATCAAGAGGAATCCAAAGAAAAAAAAATCCATCAAAATCCGATGAAAAATAAAGATTTGACATATTTAGAAAAATTGCAATTTTGGCCCCTTTGACACCTAGTAGCTCAGAAACGGTAAGAGCTACGCCAAATCCATTGACATATTACTGAAAGCTTAGATCAAGAGGAATCCAAAGAAAACAAGATGTGTTTTGTGAAACACTTATGCCCCCGGGTAGAAGTAAAGAAGAAACATTAAGCAACTTTGAACAATGAATGTCCTTCTGACAAAATAATTTGTAGAAATAAATTCTGGTATCAACAGAACAGTTTAATCACATCAAATAATGATTGCAATTGGATGCAAACACAGAAATGAACCCTTCCAATCATTATCCAAGCATTATTAAGAAAACAATTTTCACCCCCCCCCCCTTTTTGGAACATTTATAGCCAACACATTGTGCTCTGTTTATCAATGTTATCAGTACTTTGATTACATCAGGGATCATCAATACTGGTTCCCAAAAAGTGGAGGAATACACAGAAGAGAAGAAATGAAATAATAGATATTTTTAGTAACATCCCTCATCATTGATATATATAATACATATGTAAATATCTGTAAAATGAAAGTGAATAAATGAAAAAAATATGCTGAATGATTTAAAAAAAACATTTTTTTAACAAAAAAAAATCTATAGATATCAAGCAACATTTCATCATAAATGAGTTTAATTTCTATATATATATATAAAATGAAACAAAGTATAATCTCATTTTTTGGTGAAATTTTACCGGACAGTCAAATGCCAAGGTCAAGGTCACAAGGTCAAATAGTCTGGTACCAACGGAAAGGTCTCTCTACAAGGAATACACATGCAAAGTATGAAAGAACTATCACTTATCATTCAAAAGATATGCTCAATGTTAAAGTTTTTATGCAGTTGTTCACAGGCCAAGGTCAAGGTCACAAGGCAACTATTCTGGTACCAGTTAAAAGGTCTTGCCACAAGGAATGCACATGCAAAATATGAAAGCCATATCACTTACCATTCAAAAGATATACCCAATGTTAAAGTTTATTATTTTTTTTCAAAAAGTCATTCACATGTCAAGGTCAAGGTCACGAGGTCCATAATTATGGTATCCTTTGAAAGGTCTTGCCACAAGGAATACACCTGCAAAATATGAGAGCCCTATCATTTATCATTCAAAAGATATGCTCAATGTTAAAGTTTTTATGCAGTTGTTCACAGGCTAAGGTCAAGGTCACAAGGTCAACTATTCTGGTACCAATTAAAAGGTCTTGCCACAAGGAATGCACATGCAAAATATGAAAGCCATATCACTTACCATTCAAAAGATATACCCAATGTTAAAGTTTGTTATTTTTTTCAAAAAGTCCATCACATGTCAAGGTCAAGGTCACGTTTGAAAGGTCTTGCCACAAGGAATACACATGCAAAATATGAGAGCCCTATCATTTACCATTCAAAAGATATACCCAATGTTAAAGTTTTTTGTGGACAAATAGACAAACAGACAAACAGACAGACAGACCAAAAACTATATGCCCCCTGAAACTTCGCTTCACGGGGGCATAAAAATCCCATCGAAATCCGATGAAAAATAAAGATTTGACATATTTAGAAAAATTGCAATTTTGGCTCCTTTGACCCCTTGTAGCTCGGAAACGGTAAGAGCTACGCCAATTCCGTTGGCATACTACTGAAAGCTTAGATCAAGGGGAATCCAAAGAAAAAATCCCATTGAAATCCGATGAAAAATAGAAATTCTACATAATCTGCAAATTCGCAATTTTGGCCCCTTCGGCCCCTCATAGCTGGGAAAGGAAACAAGTTACCAAAAATCTAATAGCTGAGTGCCATATGAATTTTTCACAAGGAATCCATTGAAAAAAACTGCATCAAAATCGGACTTAAAATAAAAAAAAAAATTTTGAGATTAGCCCTTGTTTGACCCCATTTATCTCGTGAGCGGTACATGCTACGTGAAATCCGTTGGCATATTCAGATTGGAAATTTCCTCAGGGGCACACTGAAACAAACCCCATCAAAATCCAATAAATAATAAAGATTCTACAGTCAAATATGTGAAAATACCCAATTTAACCCTTTTTTGGCCCCTAATTCTGAAACGGGTGGGGCCAAAAACTAAAGTGAAAAAACGTTTCTCAAGAATGTTCCAAGAAACATCATACTAAGATTTGAAAACAATCTGTCCACTAGAACCAAAGTTATGCTGTCCACAGAGACGAAAATACCTAATTTAACCCCTTTTTGGCCCCTTTTTTGCCTCTTTTTCAAAATAAGCTTGTGCCAACAAACATCATGCTAAAATTTGGTAACAATCCGTTCACTAGAACCAAAGTTATGCTGTCCACAGACGCCGACGCCGACGCCAGCGCCATACCATAATACGACCGCAATATTTTTGCGGTCGTATAAAAATCACAGCTGTTGGTAAAGAGCAAGTTATATGAGTGACGAACACATTAGATATATCTTACTTATACACTTGTATCTCATGCATCGAATATGCATATTGATCTACAGCAGTAGCCATTACATATATGTCTTTAACTGTGTTCCCTTCTTGCTAAAATGTTGATGTGATCGTTCTTGCATTACTGGATCAAGGTCATAATCGGGTTGTGCAATTAACCCTTTCCTTCATGAAAAGGATTCTAAAAGGGCATTTTTGCAGAAGTAAAAAGGACCCACCCCATAGATAATGAAAGTGGGATCTACCTGACTATGGCGAGATCACACCGTGACAAGTGAGTTTGGGCCTGATTTGAAAATTCAGCTGTGAAACAAATGTGATTTTTTCATAGCATTTGAGATGAAATGAGACTACGCTAAAAACTTTAAGTGATCGTTCATGCTTGACTAAGGGGCCTGAGGGCCATCATCCGGGCGTAAAAGCGGTATGCAAACCCCACGACGAAACTGGATATCAAATATCAAGTTCCTAGGACTACTGGAATAGGCTGTACAAACTGTTTGCTAAAAACTTAACGTGATCATTCATGCGTGACTAAGGGGCCAGAGCCACCATCTAGGCATGGAATCAGTATGTACTAACCAAAGCGCAACTGCATGTGAAATATCAAAAGCCTAGGACTACTGGTATAGGCTGTACAAACTGCTTGCTAAAAACTTTAAGTGATCGTTCATGCGTGACTAAGCGGCCAGGGCCACCATCTGGGCGTGGAATCGGTATGTACTCCCCAAGACGCAACTGAATATCAAGTATCAAGTGCCTAGGACTACTGGTATAGGCTGTACAAACTGCTTGCTAAAAACTTAATGTGATTGTTCAAGCGTGACTAAGGGGCCAGGGCGACGATCCGGGAAAGGAAACTGTATGTACTCCCCTAGACGCAACTGCATATCAAATATCAAGTGCCTAGGAGCACTACTGGTATAGGCTGTACAAACTGATTTCTAAAAACTTAATGTGATCGTTCATGCATGACTAAGGGGCCAGGGCCACTATCCGGGCGTGGAATCGGTATGTACTCCCCACGACGCAACTGTATGTAAAATATCAAGTGCCTAGGACTATTGGTATAGGCTGTACAAACTGATTGCTTAAACCTTAATGTGATCGTTCATGCGTGACTCAGGTGCCAGGGCCATCATCCGGGCATGGAATCGGTATGTACACCCCAAGACGCAGCTGCTTATCAAATATCAAGTGCCTAGGACTACTGGTATAGACTGTACAAACTGCTTGCTGAAAACTTAATGTGCTCGTTCATGCATGACTAAGGGGACAGGGCCATCATCCGGGCATGGAATCGGTATGTACACCGCAAGACGCAACTGCATATCAAATATCAAGTGCTTAGGACTACTGGTATAGGCTGTACAAACTGCTTGCTAAAAACTTAATGTGATCGTTTATGAGTGACTAAGGGGCCAGGGCCACCATCCGGGCGTTGAATCAGTATGTACTCCCCACGACGCAACTGCATGTCAAATATCAAATGCCTAGGACTACTGGTATAGGCTGTACAAACTGCTTGCTAAAAACGTAATGTGATCGTTCATGCGTGACTAAGGGACCAGGGCCACCATCCGCGCATGGAATCGGTATGTACTCCCAAAGACGCAACTGCATATCAAATATCAAGTGCCTAGGACTGCCAGTATAGGCTGTGCAAACTGATTTCTAAAAACTTAATGTGATCGTTCATGTGTGACTAAGGTGCCAGGGCCATCATCCGGGCATGGAATCGGTATGTACACCCCAAGACGCAACTGCATATCAAATATCAAGTGCCTAGGAGCACTACTGGTATAGACTGTACAAACTGCTTGTGATCGTTCGTGCGTGACTAAGGGGCCATGACCATCATCCGGGCGTGGAATCGGTATGTACTCCTCAAGACGCAACTGCATATCAAATATCAAGTGCCTAGGACTACTTGTATAGGCTGTACAAACTGCTTGCTAAAAACTTAATGTGATCGTTCATGCGTGACTAAGGGGCCAGGGCCATAATCTAAGTAGGAATTTGAGTTGTACCCATAATAATGCAACTGCACACCAAATACTATGGACCTACAACTAACATAAGCTTGTTAATTCACAATAGTTTGCAATTGTTGACGCCGCCGCCGGAAACGCTATTTCTAAGTCTCGCTTCCGCGACTTTTTCGTCGAAGGCGAGACAAAAATGGGATATTGCATTTTTAAATGATAATTTTCTTAACATAAAAGGAAATGTTAAAAAACAAGAGGCTCTCAAGAGCCTGTATCGATCCCCTGGACCATGGCTGACATAGATAAAAGGCATTTCCAACTGGAAAAACAAAACATAAAATTTAGCAGAATACCTTTTTTTTCAAAAATTACAGTATTCTTATTTGGTTTCCATGGCAACTGAAAGATCCACCATCCATTACAACCCATAACAGAACACCATTAAAAAAAAATTGGGCAGGGGTTCCCCTTATAATCAAAGTAATACATATTGCTGAAATTAAAACATTCAGACCACATTTCAAATAAAAATTCAATCAAAGCATGGAATGCTGTTAAGGCAGGTTCCTGGGTATTCCAGAAGTTCTGTAATTATTACTTTTTTGCTGAAATCTTGACATTTAATTTTTTCAAGAATTAAAATCCGAAATTTTCCTTCCCGGTTTAGGTTGTCTTTTCAGTTTTTATATGGGTTGCTGGCAATTTATTTAAAACTCTATTTATTTACATTTCATTGTCTTGCTCCTCTTTGTTGGTATACGTACATGTAAGTATTCCAAAGTACAAGCCCGAGTACAAGTGTAACACTCGGTGGCTTAATTAATGTTGATATTTCCAATTTTGTCACTTCCTCTGTCAAGTCATCTATTATTTTTGCATATGATTAAATAACTCAATAACGAAGTCACTGTAGTGTAAATTTACTATCTAAATATGGGCATTTCGACAACTTATGTCTCATCAGTGCAAGCTACTGAGAATGGTAGGTTGTGCTCAGCTACAAATAACAAAACACCGAAGTTACTGTGAATAATGTAAACAGAATTTCAGCATTTTGAGTCCGAAGTCGAGCACTACGTTTGTGTCCCTCTGTTTCTCTATGGCGAACAACGTCATTTCATCCTCCGTGCACTAAGGCAAAGGTTATGCCACACAACAGAAACACTGCGTGTATATATTTATCACTCTTGCTCAAAAAGTCCATCTCTTTTATCCATTTATTTTGGAATTTTGAATTGTATCTACCCTTTTCGCGGAGGCGACGCCATTTTGTCGTTAATACACAGCTGATTCGTGTTCTCGCGTAATCTCGTTAGGCGGAATGTGAATGGAACAGCCTTTGTTTACCTCGCAGGGTGTGATTGGAACAGCCAATATTTACTTCCGGTGTAACGGAAAAATATTTTTGAGAGAAAATTTTAATATCGGGAGCTTTCAGAGGCATATCAGTAAACGTGAGACCGGCTGCTAAAAACCGGTAGCCTCACGGTGAGACCGGGAGGGTTAACAACTCTGGTTACAACAGCGAAACTAGAAGTTACTATGTATCCATTCATAAAAACTGCGCGCCACAGGAAATTTTTATGAATGAACCGAATCGTGAATTTCGAATGTCAGTTTAAGTGCTCTGAGATTAAAAAAGCAAAGTATCTCTTAAAAGATATTAAATAAATACAATAAACACATAAAACGATGTAGTTGATCATGAAATGGACACTGTATCGCCACATGAATGGATTATTTTTTGTGCCTTCGTATGAATAACTGGTAAGCCGTACGCGTTTTTAACGATAGTCTGGATCATTCCGATTCTTTTCATATAGTCTCCTTAATGTAAGAGTCTGGTTGAAACAGACTTTTTTCAAGATGGCTTTTACCCGACAGCTAGANAAATTTGGGCAGGGGTTCCCCTTATAATCAAAGTAATACATATTGCTGAAATTAAAACATTCAGACCACATTTCAAATAAAAATTCAAAAATTTGGGCAGAGGTTTCCCTTAAAATCAATAGGGCCAATGTAAAAACTATGTTCCAGATGGTGGCCATCTTGGATGAGTTACGGACCTACCAGATACATTTTTGGATGGGATCACCTAAGAACAATTGTGGCTTAGTTTGGTTATAATTGAACTAGTAGTATCTGAAAAGAAGATCTTTGAATGTATTTTCTAAAGGGTCCAATGTTAAAACTATGTTTCCATCTTGGATATATCGTGAACCCCAAAAACTCTATTTTGTAAGGGAGCACCCAAGGACTATTGTGACCAAGTTTGGTGCCAATTGGCTTAATAGTTTCAGAGAAGTAGATCTTTGAATGTGTTTTCCAAAGGGTCCAATGTTAAAAATATGTTTCCCGCTGGCGGCCATCTTGGATATCGCGTGGACCTGAAAAACTCCTTTTTTGTAAGGGACCACCAAAGGACTATTGTGGCCAAGTTTGGTGCCAATTGGCTCAGTAGTTTCAGAGAAGAAGATCTTTGAATGTGTTTTCCCATAGGGTCCAATGTTAAAAATATGTTTCCCGCTGGCGGCCATCTTGGATATCGCACAGACCTGAAAAACACATTTTTTGTACGGGACCACCCAAGGACTATTGTGACCGAGTTTGGTTCCAACTGGGTCAGTAGTTTCAGAAAAGAAGATCTTTGAAAGTGTTTTCCCATAGGCTCCAATGTTAAAACTATATTTCCCGCTGGCGGCCATCTTGGAATTCGCGCAGACCTTAAAAACACTTTTTTTGTAAGGGATCACCCAAGGACTATTGTGGTCAAGTTTGGTGCCAATTGGCTCAGTAGTTTCAGAGAAGAAGATCTTTGAATGTGTTTTCCCATAGCGTCCAATGTTAAAACTATGCTTCCCGCTGGCGGCCATCTTTGATATCGCGCAGACCTGAAAAACACATTTTTTGTACGGGACCACCCAAGGACTATTGTGACCGAGTTTGGTTCCAACTTGGTCAGTAGTTTCAGAGAAGAAGATCTTTGAAAGTGTTTTCCCATAGGCTCCAATGTTAAAACTATGTTTCCCGCTGGCGGCCATCTTGAAATTCGCGCAGACCTGAAAAACACCTTTTTTGTAAGGGACCACCAAAGGACTATTGTGGCCAAGTTTGGTGCCAATTGGCTCAGTAGTTTCAGAGAAGAAGATCTTTGAATGTGTTTTCCAATAGGGTCCAATGTTAAAACCATGTTTCCCGCTGAGGGCCATCTTGGATATTGCGCGGACCTGAAAAACACCTTTTTTGTAAGGAACCACCTAAGGACTATTGTTGCCAAGTTTGGTGCCAACTGGCTCAGTAGTTGCAGAGAAGAAAATCTTTGAATGTGTTTTCCCGTAGGGTCCAATATTAAAACTATGTTTCCCGCTTGCAGCTATCTTGGATATTGCGCGGACCTGAAAAACATCTTTTTTGTAAGGGACCACCAAAGGACTATAGTGGCCAAGTTTGGTGCCAATTGGCTCAGTAGTTTCAGAGAAGAAGATCTTTGAATGTGTTTTCCCATAGGGTCCAATGTTAAAACTATGTTTCCCGCTGGTGGCCATCTTGGATATCGCACAGACCTGAAAAACACATTTTTTGTACGGGACCACCAAAGGACTATTGTGACCGAGTTTGGTTCCAACTGGGTCAGTAGTTTCATAGAAGAAGATCTTTGAAAGTGTTTTCCAATAGGCTCCAATGTTAAAACTATGTTTCCCGCTGGCGGACATCTTGGAATTCGCGCAGACCATAAAAACACTTTTTTTGTAAGGGATCACCCAAGGACTATTGTGGTCAAGTTTGGTTCCAATTTGCCCAGTGGTTACACAGGAGAAGATCTTTGAATGTGTTTTCCCATAGGGTCCAATGTTAAAACTATGTCCCCCGCTGGCGGCCATGTTGAATGTAGTGCGATCCTGAAAAACATCTGTTTTGTAAGGGACCACCCAAAAACTATTGTGGCCAAATTTGGTACCAATTAGCTCAGTAGTTTCAGAGGAGAAGATCTTTGAAAATGTTTCCCATAGGGTCCAATGATAAAACTATGTTTCCCGCTGGCGGCCATCTTGGAAATCACGCGGACCTAAAAAAACACCATTTTGTAAGGGACCACCCAAGGACTATTGTGGTCAAGTTTGGTTCCAATTGGCTCAGTAGTTTCAGAGAAGATCTTTGAAAATGTTTTCCCATAGGGTCCAATGATAAAACTATGTTTCCCGCTGCCGGCCATCTTGGAAATCACACGGACCTAAAAACATCTTTTTTGTAAGGGATTACCCAAGGACTATTGTGGCCAAGTTTGTTTCCAATTGGCTCAGTAGTTTCAGAGAAGATCTTTGAAAATGTTTTCCCATAGGGTCCAATGATAAAACTATGTTTCCCGCTGGCGGCCATCTTGGAAATCGGGCGGACCTAAAAAAAAGCACCTTTTTTGTAAGGAACCACCCAAGGACTATTGTGGCCAAGTTTGGTTCCAATTGGCTTAGTAGTTTCAGAGAAGAAGATCTTTGAAAATGTTTTCCCATGGGTCCAATGATAAAACTATGTTTCCCGCTGGCGGCCATCTTGGAAATCGGGCGGACCTAAAAAAAAAAACTTTTTTGTAAGAGACTACCCAAGGACTATTGTGGCCAAGTTTGGTTCCGATTGGCCCAGTAGTTTCAGACAAAAAGAATTTGAAACGTTTTTTCTCCATAGGGTCCAATGTTAAATTTTGGTCCCAGCTGGCGGCCATCTTGGATGACGTACAGACCTGAGCAACACAATTTTTAAAGGGGACCACCCAAGGACTATTGTGGCCAAGTTTGGTTTCAATTGACCCAGTGGTTTCAGAGGAGAAGATCTTTGAATGAAAAGTTTACGGACGGACGGACGGACGCAAAGTGATGGCAAAAGCTCACCCTGGCATAGCCAGGTGAGCTAACTATGAAATTTGCATATAATGTATCATCATTATATGCAGTAAAAGGTTCAAAATTGTATTGTTAGTACTGTCACCTTTGAAAATATTGCATAACATAAGGATGCAAGAGTTGATCTACTCTGTTACTTTGTATAGAAGAGATGATACATGATATCAGCTATTAGTTATATGATATTTTGGGTTGTACATGTTATGTAGTGCTAAAATGATCTTTGCCGGATTTCTGGATTTTCACAGGTTCCTAAGATTTGTTCAAATCAGAGGAGATACAGCTCACCTCACAAAGTGAGGTTGCTGATACGCACTAGTGTTGTCGTCTGCATCCAATTACGTAGAATGGTTGAAGCCTGGTCATGCTCAAGTTCTGACATATGACCTAGTCCTATAACATATGACTTCACACTTTTATTCCATATTTAACGTATTAATCCGATTTTTGCATTTTTTATTTTTTTGAAAGTGCGAAGTCATATCGGATTTTTAAAATTTCCATTAGCACTTTCCGACATGATTTTATGTCGGAAATAAAATAAGTTTCCTGTCAGACTGTACGACATGTTTTCAAATATATTTAAGTCTTCATGGACCTTAACATGTGAATCATTAAAAAACATACCTCTCTTGGGATTCAGACTATTATTCCCAACACTACTAAGTAAAATAATTTCCCAAGCGGTGCAATATCTAAGGCATTCGCCATTTATCAATGATTTTCGAATTTGAACAAACGTAGTTTTAAGAAAAGATACCCCCGCCCATAGGCAACTCTAGTAGATGCTGCAACCTGGATAACTATTTTGCTTGTCCATTAGCTTTTTCATTAGATCACAGTGAAAATACACTTGAATAGTCCCAAAATATAACTTTCCGTAAAAAGGAACTCAAGTTATCATCTGAAAACCATAAAAATATAGATTCTGCATAAATCAAGGGCAATAACTCTAAACCCAAAGTCTGATCATGGTAAAAATCAAACTCAAACCTGTATTTTATGGGAAGTAACATACCCAAAATATTAAATCTTTCCTTCACAGCAAACTCAAGTTATCATCTGGAAACCATAACTTTTACAAATTTTGTGTCTTTAAAGGGAATAACTCCAGAATGCAAATACCATTGCAGTCAAATTCATACTTAAACTGTTTTTTTTTATAATTAAAAACATTGTTCCAAAATTTTAAAACTTTCCCTTGAAGAAAACTGAAGTTATCATCCAGAAACCATAAAATTTACATATTTTGCCTAAATCAAGAGCAATAACTCTGGAACGCAAAATCTGATCACTGTCAAAATCTAACTTGACCTGTATTTCTTAATAAGAAACACTGTCCTAAAATAATAAACTTTCCTTCAAAGCAAACTGAAGTTATCATCTGGAAACAATAAAATTTACAGATTTTGCCTAATTCAGGGGCAATAACTCTGAAACGCAAAATCGGATCACGGTCAAAATCGAACTTGTCCTGTATTTTATGGATACAAATATTGTCCCAAAATATTAAATCTTTCCTTCAAAGCAAACTGAAGTTATCATCTGGAAACCAAAACATTTACAGATATTGCCTAATTCAGGGGCAATAACTCTGAAACGCAAAATCCGATCACAATCAAATTCAAACTTGACCTGTATGTTATAAACATAAACACTGTCGCAAAATATTAAAACTTTCCTTCAAAGCAAACTCTAGTTATCATCCGGACACCATAAAACTTACAAATTTTGTGTAATTCAGGGGCAATTACTCTGGAACGCAAACTCTGTTCACAGTCAAAATCGAACTTGACCTGTATTTTATAAAAATAAACATTGTCCCAAAATATTAAAACTTTCCTTCAAAGCAAACTGAAGTTATCATCCGGAAACCATAAAATTTACAAATTTTGCCTAATTCAGGGGCAACAACTCTAAAACGCAAAATCCGATAACAGTCAAAATCGAACTTGACCTGTATTTCATGAATATTAACATTGTCCCAAAATATTAAAACTTTCCTTCAAAGCAAACTCAAGTTATCATCCGGAAACCATAAAATTTACAGATTTTGCCTAATTCAGGGGCAATAACTCTGGAAAGCAAAATCCGATCACGGTCAAAGTCGAACTCTACCTGTATTTTATAAATATAAACATTGTCCCAAAATATTAAAACTTTCCTTAAAAGCAAACTCAAGTTATCATCCGGAAACCAAAGTGTGATGGACGGACGGATGGACGGATAGACAAGAGGAATCCTATATACCCCGACCTTTTAAGGCGGGGGTATAAAAACAAAGTTCATAATAAAAATGCATGCAAGAAGTGGATTTCGCACAAGACGTTCTTATTTTACATTTGAAAATCCATTTTTTCATGAATTTTAATCCATTGTCTCTTTATTTTTTTTATCATGTTTATCTCGGTGTACAATTTCCCTTATGTAGTATAAAAATAAAAAAACAAAGATGTGAAAACATTTCGAGATGACCAACCAGGTAAAACAAGTCGGGTATTGATTTAATTTATAATGACAAAAGAATTAATCACAACAATGACAAAAGAATTAATCACAACAATAGGTAATCTTCTCACGGGAGCGTGTCAAAAACAATGTTCAGATTTCCATTTTTGAATATTTGGATTAATTGAGTAAAAATACTAAAAGACTTGCAGGTATCAGAAATGTAGAAAAAATAACTCCAAAGCTTTTGATTTGAGTAGTTATGGTGAAAAGCACGATCTTCTGTTTGAAAATGATACAGCAGTACGCTTTTATTTATATCGTTTTGTCTACGATTTTGCAAGTTCATTCTTACCAACTTTCTATTTGATATTCAAGAATGCAAGTGGAATTTTCTGCTTTTATTGACGATTTGGTACTACAGTAAACTGTAAAATACATAAATTCATTTTAGGGAGTATAATTCTAAACCAGAGCACAATCTATATGACCATGTTTCGTGAAAAACCATTTGCTACGTGTTTTTGGACACA
The DNA here is from genome assembly GCA_002080025.1 of Modiolus philippinarum. Classification (NCBI taxonomy): domain Eukaryota; kingdom Metazoa; phylum Mollusca; class Bivalvia; order Mytilida; family Modiolidae; genus Modiolus; species Modiolus philippinarum. The sequence goes on along the minus strand of MJUU01054904.1, from coordinate 9,646 downwards.
TACGATAGGACCCCGCGCTGCATGTTAAAAGTCAGTATATATGAAAAAGAAACAGCGTGAGGTTCTATATTGTAGGACTAACATATGACCCACATCAGCCATATTGGTATGCATGATGCATCTTCAGGGATCACAGCTGAAATACATGCTTAGGATGCTGTCTGTGACCTACATTTTACAAATGAACGACTAAATTATATTAGGAAGATCTAATGGTTTAAGTTCATTCCCGTTTACCCACTGACACGTTTTTTTGTGCCAACCTATTTGTAAAACTTTTAGTGTGTGTATGTATTTGTCAAGTACACATGTATGGAATAAATACAGACAATGCTGCATATTGAGGCGAACGTTAACAGTATAGGCAGCGGCTGCTTTCTTTGTTTATATGTATAAGGTGAGGTCAAAAATATCTGAGACTCATAAATTTCACTTTATCCTCAGTGCATCCGAGATCCCACTGAATCACAGCCGTGATCACACATGTTCATGTCCATTTCGGATCCGTATCAACATCCTGTTACATTTTCACACTTCCTGTAAAAGACTAGACATCAGACCACAATTAATTCCCTTTACTCGTGGTATACGAATATAGTTCCAAGTATTAAAATATCAAATTTTTTTACGATTTTTTTTTCTGTGACTTGTGTTGAAGATTTTGATATTTTTTCGTGTTAATATGATAGTAGAAGGGCTGAACTTTATTGTAAACACGGTATTTATTAGATTTTGTAGAAAGGAAGTTGTGATGAGGAAAAAGTTCAAAGGTTGAAAATTGTGTTCAATTTGAGATTTTGGTCACTTATCATACCCAATGGTTGTTTATAATGTTGCCACGGAAAAAAACAGCGATGGATTTTTCTGATTTTGTGATATGTTTCTCTTGTGACATCATATATTATGTGGTGCGAGTTTCATTTCAATAATGCCGGTGCGATTTTTTTAATATGTCTTTATTTTTACAAAGAAAGCACGGGAAAAATAATTGTGGTCTGAGGCCTAATAGAAGGGGGGATGTAAAACACACAAGATGA
>MJUU01054899.1:130184-144513 GCA_002080025.1 Modiolus philippinarum | reverse complement strand
ATCTCTCAATTTGCTTCCGATATCAAAATGATGCTTACCGCATCACTATGACATCATATGGACCCACGATGCAAGATTTCGCAAAAATCCGTCGAAGATTTCTATTGTGTTATCATGTATGTTTGATTATATTTATTGATTGATGTTACGCGTGACAAGCATAATGTGAACGTATACCTAACTTAAACAACTTGGGTTTAATATTTTAATCCTTACAAACATATTTTTTTATGATTGGTATTGAATTTTTATATGTACAAGACTACAACCATATAAATATTAAGAATTCTCTTCGACCAATATACACTACCGTCGATTTTATTTACTAAAATTTATGAAATTTCTATGAGAACGCAACATCGTGCGTAACGTCATAATATTCATGAATATTCATTGGCCAAGTTCGGTCGAGTTGCTTTGATCGGCAGTGTAAACCTACCACAAAGTAAATGACTGTTTCATCCTTTTGAAATTTCCAAGGTTCTCTTTAAACATTAATGGTATTTTTGATTGAAAGTATCGTCAAACATCCTATTTTCGACCCACTTAAGTATTCGACCTAAACGTGATATTTCAACTAAAATTATGACGTCACAATCGACGCTTAGTAGGTCGAAAACCGGATAGACGAGGATACAACTTGAAGTTCTTGAGTTCTTAAATTATTTTGGATTTTAAATTGTAGAAATGTCGAAATTTTAAAAATTCTTTAGGTAGATTTTTAATATCAGAAAACATGCCAAAAAGATACTCTATATGAATAATCGCTATGTTCCTATTAATATATTAAATTTTTTTTCTATCATTCACTTCTCTCCACCTTGTAAATATATTGTGCATTTTTTGCCCTTTGCGATGGTCCTTTAATTTAGTTAATAAAATTTGTTGTTATTTTGTTGTTCAAAATGATCTAAACAATACTACCATGCGTGTCGTACTAAGAACAAATCCTTCTTACCATCCGGAGCACTTCATGATACCCCCAGTTTTTGTTGGATTCACACTGGTAGTACTTTAGTTTTATAGCGATCTTGTTCATTTATTTATTTTTTTTTTCTTTTTTATTTATTTATTTATTTATTGTTTTTGTAAGGTTTTCTAAATTTGTGGTAAATATGAATGGCCCTTTTTTAAATATTTTTTAATTTTAGAAGTTTTCCTTTTTATCTTTTTGTCTTCCGTATTCGTTTTCCGATTTATTCCACTGACAAAAACTGACAAAAACGCAAACGAACATCCGTAAAACACTTGTACTCGATTGTGCAAAGACTAAGAAGTACTTCAAGTTTTTTTGTGAGGTTTTAAGGGTAATTCCACTAACTAACACTCATTAGAGGTGCAAGACCTTATACATGTTATTATACCCCCGCTTTAGCCGGTTGGTATGTAAAGAGCATGGTATCCGTTCGTTCGTTATTCTGTCCGCCATAGGGATACATACTTTGTGGCAACAACATCTTCTAGACGACAAAGTGAAATTTTCTAAAACTTAAACACAATGTTTAGTGGATTTGCCATTATGCACCAACAATTTAAAAATTTAATTTGTTTTTTTTTATTATTTCTTGGATCAAATGGGGACAGAGGGGAATATATTAGTGAGCCTTTCTCACAGTTTTATCTAGTTTTTATATAGGGCACACGGGTATAACTGGAAGCCTAATTAAAAAAACGACATGACAGTTGGATAGATAAATGTGACTTCTCACACAGATACTCCTATTCACAGCGTATTCACCTCTTCTTGACATGCTTGTTAATATAAACACTTCGAGCAATAAATCCACGAAGTATACATAAGCCCACTGCAAATCTGTGTAGTAAACGTTCCAAAAGAGACTGTGGAAACTTATGTGATTTGATCCTTAGAATAAAATAATCAGATCTTCTAAACTAAATATGTAGCTTATAAAAAGTCGGTGTTTTGGACAGCACCGCATGCAGTGCTGACTTCATTGGTGATTCAATCGGGGACTAAAATAACCCATCAAATGCATCGGCCCAGTAGTAATGAATTTCAAAATTCCGAAGTTACTGAAAATTTTAGTTTCTGCATATGGTCATTTGTACAGCTTATGTCTTTTCATTGCAGATCCAATCAAACTATTTGGAAATAAATCAGTCGAACTATCTGTACAAGCTCATATGTCTCCATGCCATATTCAAGTTTTTTGTATCCAGTTATCACCTACTTCGGAAAGCGATGGTGATAATGAAACATAACGACTGCATTTTTCGGATTGGCTAACACTTCAATATTACAGCCATTCACATAAACACGGATCTCAACATTATACTCAGTCAGTGAAAAGCATTTAGCGTGTTCAACTTAACCTGAAAGTTTGACATCACGATGCGGATAAACAATTGCACTTTAGCGGAATGGACCAGCGCACTTTAGCTTGGCCATCGCATTTTAGCGTTTTCACCTTCTAACTTTAGCGAAGGCCATGGTACTTTAGCGTACATTTCAAATTAGTGTGGCCATGGTACTTTAGCGTACCACCTTGTTTTAGAGTCTTATATATATAATGATTCTCGCCAGTATGTAAAATATGAATAACAGGATGTTTGACTAAAAACTTCAAGGTTAAGTTATTCATTATTCCTGTCCGGAAAAGCTGTTATTTGTACATTTACCGGATTACGTGACATGTGTTTTGCAGACTATAAATAATTTATCTCCGTACAACACCCAATGCATCTGTTGGTGGATTATTAGTCCCCAGGGGTATTCACTAACCCAGTTGTCAGTACTTCGGTGCTGACCCTAAAGCCGATTTTATTGAAACTTGCAATATCTATATTTTACAAAATTTTGTTTAAACTAAGGAGTATCTCCCTCATGCATAACTCTGTCCTCAGCTGAATTTTGGCTTTTCTATTTACTAAATAGATCCTTTTGGTTATTTGTTCTCTATCAGCTTTTACACGTTTTCGGTTAATGGACTTCCATATCAATGCCAAGGGAAGCTCGGATTTAACACAACAGTTATTGTTTCAACAAATGCAAGTGAAGTTAAGTATACCTTTTTTTTTAAGTATTCATGAGTCCAATAGTCAGACTTTTCTTACATGAAAAATTTACCTTGAGTTTTATCTAAATTAACTGTTTTTATCAAAATCTGAAACCCTTGAAATATTTAAGCTTCGTTCCTTGTATAGGGCCTGTAAGTCTCGTACAATTTTGGAACTTCCGGGATCAAAAATTGTACCCGGAAGTTACATTTTAAACACAGATATATGACGTTTCAAACACACATTTTAACGTCATAATCCTCTGACGTCATGTTTTGGCGGGAAGCGTTTTCGAATTGCCTCTTTATCGTGGATTCTCGTGAGTCACATGACGAGATTTACAGACCCTATTGCACTTGGTGGATGTCATCGGTACTGGAATCGGCCTTCTATTTCGATATGTTTGGTAATGAGTACTTTTGGCTTTCCCTATAATTTGATTCTTTTGTTGCTGATGAGATGTTACATGTTTAAAGCATAACGAAATTTACTGTTTATTATGCAACATCGGGGTTTTTTTGTGTTTTGAATCAGAGAGCAACAGTTTGTCACTATTTTATGTAAGATTTTTGTAAAAATACGTTAAATGAACTTTTTTTGTTGTAACTGTTGAAGAATATGGGAATATGGGTTAAATAGACCATATCCGAAATCTTGTATCAGGATTTACCAGACTACTTTTCAACACGTCACAATATAGAAAACGTCATGTCATAAAGCACAAAACGTCATGACATTAAGTCTTTGAAGTACATTTTTGATCACATGGGGCGGACACGTTTGTGACGTAGGGCGGACAAACAACAACTGGTGAATCTAAATACCAGAACTCGATGACTGAGATCTGAACTAGTCAGAAAACTTGAAAAATGCACTTTCGACACAATTATAAACGAATTAGATGCATGATCAGCACAGTGCAGATACCAGATAAATTCTTGTGCCCGATTTTCGCTTGGATAGTGACTGCAGTTTTGCGTTTTTCTGCCCGGTAAAATTTTAGTGAAATATCTAGGGTTTTTCATTGAAATCTAGGCAAAGTGCATTCTGATACAAATATAGACTTTTTCTCAACGAAATAGGCTCCGTTTGTACTAATTTAATGCTTTTGAAGGGTCTGATAAAATTTATTCTAAATGATTTTTGCTCTTGGTTTTGTATAATTCATAGTGACAGGTTGCATAATTTTGACCTTTACACAGTATGTGGAAATTTTTAAAGACATATTTGTGAAAATAATGCTAGATAATAAAAAGGGGGAGGGTCTAATTCATTTAAAATCATTATCGCTGAACTTCGAACATTTATAACTTCTTTTTTTTCACAACGGATTCTTGTCAAATTAGACTGATTGGAAAGCGCATTCTATTATCTTTCATTTTAAGTACAAATCTTGCATTCATGATATCGGGTCTGAGTGCTACGTTACGCTTCGTGCTCAGACCAAATGGACCATTTAGTTTTCCTTTATTTCGGTTTTTAAAGTGTTCTTTGATTTTTGTGTGTGGGGGTGGTAGGGGGTGTCTGTTTCTTTTCCTTTATCTTGTTGTCCACCGGTTATGCATGTATGGAAATTTATATAGAAAATGCAACTTTTAATCACGAAATGGTACCCATTTTAATCTATAGGGACACCTTGGTCTGAGCGATTGGCACTCAAACCTGATAGCACAAAGGCACAAGATTTGTACAAAATTTAAACAAATCAACGCGCTTTACAACAATTTTTTTGACGACAATCCGTTGACAAATGAAGAAGTTATACACGTTTGAAGTTTTGCGATTTTATTTGGTTAAGTTGATTTTGTAACAGTATTAATTTTAAGCTTTTTTAGGGTTTGATAAAATTCATTCTAAATTCATTTTGTGGTTAGTTTTGTGTAATTTTGGAAATTTACAATATCTAAATTTTTGTAAATTTTGATTAAAACTAAGGAGTATCTCCCTCGTGCAAAGCTCTGTCCTTAGCTGATATTTGGGTTTACATTTAGATCATATTGGTTATATGTTCTCTATCAGTTTTTAAACACCTTTGATTTTATGGTTTTCCAAACGTTTAGATTTTATCTGCACTGAAGAGACATAAGTTGTCGAAATGCGCATATGCAGAAAATGAATTCACAGTAACTTCGGTACTTAGTTATTTATAGTGACAAGTTGCATAATTTTGACCTTTACACAGTGTGTGGGAGTTTTAAAAACATTTTGTCAAAATAATGATAGATAATAAGAAGGGGGAGGGTCTGATTCACTTAAAATCATAATTGCTGAACTTCAAACGTTCATAACTTCTTTATTTCTCAACGGATTCTCGTCAAATTGGACTCATTGGAAAGTGCATTCAATTATCATTCAATTACCCCCAACCTGCCAAATGTTTTTAGAATGGTGGTCTGGTTTATAATGTATAGTAGAAACCAAACCATAAATCTTAAAAAAAAGGATAGAAAATATAGTGTTCTAGTTCACATTATTAAATATATGGGGAACCCTGCCCATTTTTATTAAGGGAAGACTTGCTTTCTTTTGATATTAGCAGTATGTATTAAGTAGATTATCAGGGGAAACCCATCCCAAATGCTTTGGAATTGTCGTCTGAAATGGGATGAAATGGATAGTTGAGCCTCTGGTTGCCATTGAAACTAAACAAGAAAATTGAATCTAGTATTCTGCAACATATTTATTTACTATTTGGCAGTTTGTATAAACTAAACCCCCGTTCTTTTCTTGAAAGGGGGAATCGGAATGTTTTAATTTCATCAGTATGTATTACTTAGATTATACAGAGAATCCTTTTCCAAATTTTTATCGAATGGTGGTATGAATTAAGAAATTTTCAATCTGAAGTATGTTAACAAAATAATGTCGCATGTGCTGTTCATAAGATAAAATGGTCCCTAAAGGAGCAAATTTAAAAATTTTTAATTTCTATATTTAATGCCCCGTGAATCGAAAATTCGTGGGGATATATAGTTTTTGGTCTATCTGTCTGTTTGTAAGTTTATCAGTTTGTCTGTTTGTGCACAAAAAACTTTAACATTGGGTATATCTTTAAAATGGTACGTGATAGGGCTTTAATATTTTGCATACGTATTCCTTATAACCAGACCTTTCAAATGATAACAAGATTTTGGACCGTGTGAACTTGACCTTGGCATTTGATGGATTTTACAAAAAATAATAAACTTTGATGTTTGGTATATCTTATGAATGCTAAGTGACATAGTTTTCAATTTTGCATGTGCATTCCTTGTGGCAAGACCTTTAAAAGGTTGTGGGAACGACATCTATCCCCGTACTCCCTGTTTGCCACAGAAATCAATGTTTTGATCCCTGGGTATACTTTTTCTCAATATTTTTGAAATCAAACTATTGATAGTCGTTATTTTGATAAGAAGAATTCAAGGATATATGGTTGTTGGGCAGAATTCCAAAAAAATAAGTGGTCTCGGCTGTCCCGAGTTCCTATCGTTGTTTACGTTTGTCTTTTGTCTAATTTGTGTTTTTCCTGTGTAGTTCCCAAGCAGATTGAGGCATGTCATTATAATTTTCAGCCATTGTATGTGTTTTCTGTTGTCCCTTTTACTTCATTTGAGACTTTCAGGAAATATACCAAAACTAGAATAAAATATTTTGAAATCAAATTGATGAAAGTGTTTGTCCTCAATTAATGAAGCTATTTAATATTCTACGAAATTCGAAAGCTTATTGCGCATCTGTAGACTAAATGCAACAATTCTACAACAAAATTAATTCCCTAAATCCAAAAATGTAGGAGGAGTTTGAGTTACAAGACAAGTGTGATGGCCGGACGGACAGACAGACGGACGGACAGACTGACGGACGGATGGACAGATCGACGGACAGACAGACAGAGGGTAAAACAATATCCCTGAACTTTCTTCTAAAGTGTAGAGATAATAAACTTCAATATTTGGTTTATCTTTTGAAAGGTTATGATATGGCTTTCAATTTTGCATGTGCATTCGTTGTGACGAGACCTTTTTATTGGTACCAGAATATTTGACGTTGTGACATTGACATTGTCATGTGAACAAATGCATAAAAATCTTAACATAGAGTATATCTTTTGAATGGTTAGTGATAGGACTTTCATATTTTGCATGTGTATTCATTTTTGGAAAACCTTTCTGTTGTTACCATAATATTTGACCTGGTGACCTTGAACTTGACATGTGACTATCCGGCAGAATTTCATCAGAAAAAGAAAATTATATTGTATTATTTATATACAGAAGATAGAGACAATCGACCCATTTATGAGAAAATGTTTCTTGATGTTAATAAAATTTGTATTGTAAAAAGATATTTTAAAATTATATTTTCCTCATTTAAAACTTAAACATTTTGTATATTCTTTGAATAATAAGAAACATTGTTTTGTGTTTAATGGGTGTATGTTATCATGGTTTTAAGTCAATTAAACTTATGTTTACTCTTTTACATATTATTTCCCTATTTCTGTTTATAGTTTTTATATATATACCTTTATATCAGTGATGATTGATGCTACTAAAACAGTCGAGGCACTTAGGAAATATCATAATATTATTGGATTACCTAAATTTCGCTTTATTATGGAAATTCATAAAATTATGGAAAAACATAGTTTTAACCTCAATATTAGGAATTGCAATAATTTTCAAACTTATGAATATCCCTTATTTTGAAGGAAAATATAATTTTTTATTTCTTTAAAAAATTAATAATTAGAATTTACAACTTATTCTTTTTATTTAAATACTTCAAAATACTATTTTTATGATCTTCAAATGATGAAGTATATACAACGCTCAATGTTTTTTTCTACGTCATAACATTTAGTAGTTACGTCTTAATGAAATACATTTCATTTCGCAGTTTGAAACAAGAAAGATAACTCTTGTCGGCTTATACGGTGTTTTTTTGCTATCTTTCTTTACTGCTATTTGTAAATATTACCGTTGTAATCTAGTGAAAAAATGAGAAGAATTTTATCGTGACAACTGCATCGAAGTGAAGTTGGTTTTCATAGCCTTAATCTTTGTGAATAAATCTTGAAAAAGGATTGATGCATTTGTCTTATGGAAGTATTTACATTCATTTATTATAAAACTAAAGTTGTGTTGTGCATGATAATTCAATGAAAACTTATTACACAAAGTTGAATAACTGACCGTCATTTTTCAATAGATAATTCTGAGAAATCAGAAAAATAAGTTTTTGCAATCTGAAACATAATAGTGTACTCTATTAATATTAATATTTAAAATTATGCGTGTATTTTATGGATAACTTTATAATCTTGGATTGATCTTAGACAATAATTCCTTTGTGATCGAAAATAAAATGAATTTAAAGTTGTTTTTATGACTACAATACAAATAGAAATCGTTACTATCAGACTATCATTAAACTATATTAGATGTATAACAGTTTGATACATATTTACATAGGTAGTAAAAAGTAATCAGAATTTAAGAGCCTCTTTTCCTGAAACCAATGCCATTTTAATCGATTAAAAATATGATAACTGAAAGTAACGTGCGTTAAAACATTTCTGGAATGAGAGTTCTGATTTAGTTGCTGCGTAAATCTGATAAAGTGAAAAATTTCTATTTAATTAGGTGTATTCTGTGATATGTTTAGAAAAATATTTCTATACAACAAATGTAAGTGCCGAAGCGTATTTTCGATAAGAAATTCACTGTTTTTCACTCTCCTTCTATTATTGTGTACATGTATAACGTCTTGTGATTCGAATATTCCAAATATGAATAACAATAAATAGTTTATTCCAGTTAAGGACTGATAGATTGAGCATACAATCACATAAAATTATTCAAAGGCTTCAATATTAAAGAATACATTACATTCATGGCAAAAACATGAATAAAATAACCAATATATTGTGATTATATTACCATGGGACAGAGTCAGAAGATTGATCAAAATTAAATACATATACTTTTAGTAGCAATAAGGATATTCTTATTTCATATCTATTACATATACTCTCCTAAATATTTGAGTAATTCCAGATCTTCATAGTTGAAATTCTGATTATTGTCCAGCTTTTGGAAATTTTTAAATCCCAGAAATTATTAATTTGCAAAAATATAAAGGGCATTTAATAAAATACAAAGTGCATTTAATAAAATATAAAGGGCATTTAATAATGAAATGATTTTCATCCTCAATATCACCAAAAATATTGACACTCTGTATAATTCTGCCAATATAACCTTTAGAATGTTGACCTACTCTTAAACTAATTTTAACAAGTGGTTTTCTATATCTGAGCTTTTTATGTATTTCTTAATGCAAAATGAACTTTGGAAAGAAAAAATATTAAAAAAGGTTCCCTTTTCCAGATTTCAAAATTTTATCTTTGTACGCATCTCAGATAAATGAAGGAAAAAACTATCAAGTAATTTCCTTGTGACGAGTTTTGGAAATATATATATAGGTGTACACTATATATCTGGACATGACTTATTTAACTCTACAATTTAAAAACACTATGCTAGAGAACCATGAATTGTTATCATTTCGGTGAAGTCTCATCCTACACACGTATGCATCATATAGTAATCCTTCTTCTTATTTCCTAATCTATAATATTTTAACATTGATATTTCTATAGAAAAATATAAAAGTTACCTTCTCAGTTCAGACCTCACTGAAAAATTACTATGAAAAAGAAAGGAAATGGGGTAAATGTCAAGGAGACAACATCCCATATCCAGGTTAAAACGACCAAAAACAAACAATCTAGGGGTCACCGTACAGTCGTCAACACAGTAAGGAACCTCACAACATATAGAAAGCCTTAAATGGCCCCAAAAGGTAAATCAATGGAAACAAACACCATCCAATAACCAGAATATCAATAAACTAGCCAATGAACCAGCATATTCCTGACTTGGGACAGACGCAAAAATTATGGTGGGTTAAACTCGTTTTCTTGGATCCAAACCCTCCCGCAATGTGTGGTGAATGGCTAAAGAATAAACACATAAAAAGACGAGCAGTAAAAATCAATCTAGAAAAAAGTTCAACTTATCAAGACGAGTACCCTTACAATAAAGTACAAAAAACATAAAGACAATACACACGGGTACTGTCCTGACAAATGTTCGCAGTTACTGACAGCTAGCTAAGGACATAATTTCTGTTGACTATGATATCAAGCCTTCTCATATATGAAACTTCAATTGAAATACTTCTAAATAGATTTCGTATAACAACATCATCAATTATGAAAGAAGAACATGATACTGTTCAATGACAAATACTGCCAATATAAAAAATTGTTCTAATTTATTTAATGTGTAAGCATTTAGGAGGTTTTATTAACACTCAATATTTATTTCATAAACTTCGTCAAATTTTTACCCGTACTAAATGAGTTATATATGGTCAAAGATAATTTTAATGTCAATATCAGAAGGGGCACCTGATATGCAAATTATAATCATCTCCACTTCGATCATATAACTATTTTTATCCAGGGAGATAACCGACAAGTCACTGTTATGATTCTGTGATTTGCAGGGCTTTTAATTTCAACCAAAATTGTCTCACAGAAGTGAGTAAAATAACATGTGTTCCGTGCTCAGAATAATGTAGCATTTCGTGCTCTTAATCGCCCAGCCGATGTTTCCAATCCTAATATTACATGTAACATGAAATGTAAAATCTGAATTATGAGTAAATATGCCAAGTACATCAGAAAACTTTTACTTTTTGCTCAGTCACTACTGAAAAACGCACCTTTAGATGCCAATTAGTAATTTATAACACAATTTTATGGATTTTCATAATGAAATAAAAATTATAGGATATAATATTATGGAAGTATGTAATAAAGCTAAGAAATAACTAAATACCGAAGTATGCACATTTCGACAACTTATGATTCTTCAGTGCAGATAAAATCTAAACGTTTGGAAGACCATTAACTGAAAAATGTTTTAAAACTGATAGAGAAAAAATAACCAATATGATCTAAATGTAAGGCAAAAATCAGTTAAGGACATAGCTTTGCACGAGGGATATACTCCTTAGTTTTCAACAAAATTTACAAAAATTTAGATATTGTAAGGTTCGAAAAAATAATAGGCTTTCGGGTCAGCACTGAAGTACTGGCTACTGGGCTGGTAAAAACCCTCGGGGACTAACATTCCACCAGCAGTGGCATCGACCCAGTGGTAACAAATACATGTAACTAAATACCGAAGTTACTGTGAATTTACTTTCTGCATATGCGCTTTTCGACAACTCATGTCTCTTCAGTACTGATAAAATCTTAACGTTTGGAAGACCATAAACTCAAAAATGTTTCAGAACTGATAGAAATTACGATATATCATAATGACATGAATGTACAAATTCAAGGCGAAAATTATGCAAATTCGTAATGAAGTAAAAATTACACGATATCATAATATTATGGAAGTACGTAATAAAGGTATAAAATTACGATATTTCATAATATTATATATGTTCAACTTCAAGTTGAAAATGAATGGTATTGAAGCTTGCAGAAAATGAAAATCCAAGTAAATCACCCCATCTAATATATCTTGATACCTTGAATGTCTTTAAGGAACGCAGAATTAAAGAGCATCAGATAAAGTGCTGCGTTGAAGCCAAAATTAACAATTGAAACAGCAACAAAGATTTGGAAAAATACATTAAACAATTTAAAAAAAAATACAAACGAGTTCTTCGTCACACAAAATACCGCAAGTATAGTATACATTTATTTAATGCGTATGAGGGCAATAGAAGAGAATACAATGGGAAGCAGGCATCATGAACCTCTTGTCCAAGTTTACTTGGAGAGCAGTCACGAAAACAACTGTTATTTAACTTGGAACATGCTTAGGATAGTCTTATCATCACGTCTGCTCTGGTCCTAAAATCATGTCTGTTATAGCCAAGACCGTTCTCACCAAGTCTGTCTTGGCCATGGCTGTTATACCCAAGCCTACTCCCTGGTCATGACCGTCCAACTTAAGTTTGTTCTGGACATAACCTTTCTTGCTAAATCTGATCTTGTTATGATCGTTTTTTCAAGTCTGCTTTGGCTGCGGCCGTCTTGGTTCTAGAATTTTTAAACTGAATATAAAATTAAAGGCGTCCTTATTTCCCGAGTCCGAAACAGTTTAAATTATATAAAAAAAAGATAACAACAGTATTTTACGATGGTTTATTTCCATAATTACTTGTGTCAATAAACGTAATCTGATATTTATTGACATTTTTCCTTTAAATCAATTCAAGATTTTTTGCTTTACGGTAAAATATTTTGAACTCAGTTTTCGTATATCATGGCCGTCTGGAACCGGGAATTAACTCCTACTTTTTTTTACAAAATTACCCTGATAAACACGTACGAATAATCCCGAAAACAAAACACTGACCACAATTTTTAATCAGAATAATTCATTTCATATTTCTATTTTTCAATCTTTTTCAGAATTAAACTTAAAATATGATTGATTGTTTGATTGGTTGATATGGGGTTTAATGTCACTTTCAGCGTTATTTCAGCTTTTTCATGACGGTCAGTTTTAGTGGTTGAGGAAACCGAGCAACCGGAGAGAACCATCGACCTTGGGCAGGTAACTGACATACCTTATCACTTAAGATTGTAAGTCGAGTGCATCCTTTTCTGTAATGTGCAAAGCGGAACGCGAACTTACACCGAAGTTGTGATAGACTACAGTGGTTGTACAGGTAGTAGAACTACCTTAACAACCCGGCCACTTAGGACCCACTTGAAATATGTGAATTTCTTGTAAATATTTGACACTTTATGAATATTTGTCAGGTCTAACGGACAAAGGCAGGTTTTAGAGCGGTCATAGCTAAAACAAGTCAACCGCGAGCAGTTGTGGCCTGAATGGGTCAGAGCGGTCATGGCTAGAATAGGTCAGAGCGGTCAGGGGTAGACCAAATCACAACGGTAGTGGTAATGACAAAAGGCAAACGGCCGTGGGCAATAGAACACTTGGGGGTTTTCTGATAGCATATATTAAGTTAACCACCATATATAATAACAGAACAATAAATACAAGATATAATAAAGGACTTTAGGGATAATCTACACCTGAATTTTTATTTCCCAAACTGATGGTTAAATATTTAGTTGATTTCACTTACCAATGAAAATGATATTTGCCAATCAGCCACCGACCACATCTCTCACAATACCATTTTTACTTAGTACTGGTCTGAACATTTCAATGCGGTGGCAAATGCTGTTGAATTGCTGCAGGATACTACCGCAATCGAAAGAGGGGGTGCGCGCTATAAAACCGGTTTAACCCATCATTTCTTTTGTATCTAGTTAGGACCGTTGCGGTCGACACCTGCTTTCTCTTTGCCTCTTGGAATTTGGCTGTCTTGACAATTCTGTTATTGCCCCCATTTAGTACATGCACATGTAGTAGATATTCGAAAGAAACATAAAAAAATAACGGGATAATCGATTGATTTTTAGAGGAAAATGTTGTTTTGAATATATTTCAAACAGGAGGATTGTACTCTGTGATTTAAAAAAAATCTAGAATGAAGGAAGCAATTAATTATGAAAAAAATAAGAATAAAAGAAACAAAAAAGAAAAATAGAACTCGGACAAAAGTTGCAGATAAAAAAATTCATGATGACGAGTATGACAAAATTAAATGGTTAGTCTATAATCAATTGATCAAATGACCAAAATATATATTTTACCTCATCTGGACACTTATCATAAAGGGAATAGGGTTTTTTTTTTAAATTCAGAAAAAACTTTTCCCATACTGCTCCAAAGACAAAAATGTTACATATATAAATTCACAGTAACTTCGGTATTTTAGTGTTTAATCTTACAATTAAACCCATTTAATTACATAGATCTGAGATCTTTGGGCATTTGTTTCCAACTAAATTCTCCGTTTATATGGATAAATATATAAATAAGAAAATAAACTCCCTTTCATTGAGATAGGTGTAAGAATAAGATCATCGAATTCTGTCCTGTATATCTTAAAATATAATCAAAATAAGTAAATATCATTGCTACACTGATTATTTGAAGCATTTAAAATGTCTAAATGTATGTTAGTTAAAATGAAAGATTCTTGGGCATGATGCCTCAAAGCCATATTTAGATATTCCAAAGAAAGATAAAACCATTCGAAAACAAAGTTTAATTTCAACTGAATTCTAAATGTATTGGATTCTGGAGGGCTAATTTATTTAATGATCAAAGAATAGTATCGAACCAAGGAAATAAGTTGATAATATACAGACAAT
>MJUU01054899.1:75683-129731 GCA_002080025.1 Modiolus philippinarum | reverse complement strand
TTTCTGTATCATTCATCGTGCGAATCGTGTGCGCTCAACGTGTGAACCGTGTGCGTTCATCGTGTGAATCGTGTGCGTGTGGTAGGGAATGTTGAACGTTTCCATCGCTGTATTAGAAAATCTTCAATGTTGCGAAATTTGTAAGAACTAATTTAGAGTAATTGCTTTGATTTCGTCGGTTAAAATCAAGTTGAACAGTTAAAAATTTTTGCATGTTATAATACATCTGAATTTGATGAGCAATTTGTCGGTTTCTAGTTTATTGTTTGCACTCATTCACCGATTTGATTGGAATTAACTCCTTTCCAGCCTAACTGGTTTTGGAGCATTCATTTCTGCCAGAATTTAGCAAACAGGGAATCCTTTTTTGAAACTGCTGAATTGCCTTTTGGTTTAGTTGATGGTATATCAATAGAACTAAAGCTTGAGCATCTATGATGAATATCAAAGCTCATTTTTGAATGCCTCGTGACGTTTTCAAGATGAAAGGCATTTATTTGATTGCTTGATTATACCGTGTATTTAAAGACTCAACGTGTAAATACCATGGTGTATTTTCAGCACAGTTTGAACAGATGTCTTCCGAAATGTCAACCGGCATTTTGTCGCATGATTGTTGTGTTTTTCTACTGCAAAAGATTGTTAACAAATATTTGTATCAAGTGCTTAAAAGGTTTGATCGGAAACCAATGATTTCAATGACTGTCTCGATTATTGAAGTTTTTTCACTAATTTCAAATTATCTGAATTCTATGGCGATAGCTTTGTCAAAATATGTAAAAATGTATGAATTTTACAAAAAGGAAGAAAAAAGGCTTAATGACACTGCCATTAACTAGAGGTGTGTTTTTGATACAAAAATGAATGTCTCCCCCAAAAGTATATCATCCTTGAGACGATTTGCATCTTTTTAAGTTGCCATTGCATTTGAATATTACTAAACTTGGTTGGAATGCGATGAAAGGTGTGAGGGAATAAAAATTCAAAATGCTATGTTCTATGTAAAAAGGGAGCACAACTCCTATAAAAATTGACGGCAATCCGGCCAGACAATATGCACAACCAGGCATTAAGATCAACAATCCTGTCAAGTTTGATTAAAATCCAAAGCAAAAAGTGGGAGAATTAGCTTCCACAAACTTACCTTATTGAAATTGGATGTCAAAAAGGGGAATAACTCCCACAAAAATTGGCTGATCAATCAGGCAAGACAATATGCACAACTAAGCATGAAGGTAAAAAATCACGTAAAGTTTGATCGAAATCCGATGTAATATGTGGGAGAATAAGCGTCCACAATTCTATGTCAAAATAACTAAATACCGAAGTTTCCGTGAATTTATTTCTGCATATGCACATTTCGACAACATATGTCTCTTCAGTGCAAATAATATATAATCGTTTGGAAGAACATCAACTTAAAGAGGTTCAAAAACTGATAGAGAACAACTTACAAAGAATATGATCTAAATGTAAAGCCAAAATCAGTTAAGGACATAGCTTTGATGAGGGAGATACTCCTTAGTTTTCAAAAAAATTCACAAAAAATTAGATATTAAAAGATTTCAAAAACGAATCGGCTTTAGGGTCAGCACCGAAGTACTGACTACTGGGCTGGTGAATACCAAAACCCCATGTAAATTGGTCGATCAATCCAACTAGACAATATGCACAACTACGCATGAAGGTCAACAATCCTGTGAAGTTTGGTTGAAATCCGGTAAAAGATGTCGAAGATTGGACGTCCAGAAACTTTGTGACAGACGGGCGGACGACAGACGGAAAAGACAAAAACAATATGTCTCCCCTTGAGAGGGGTAGCCATAATTTACCAACAGCTCTAAGATACAAAAGGACTAAAAACACAGTGACATAAAACTCATGTCTTTATTAAGAGCAAACAACACAGTTAACTAAGTGGTTGTTATGGTAGGGTGGACAAGGCAAAGGTGCACACTGAAAATTCACCACGTATAAAACATGTCCGTCCTCGTCTCTCTCTCCAGACGGAATATAATCTGGTTTACTGTCAACACAAATGTATGACGATGAGGTATGATCAGTATGGCCACTGGCAAGAAGCCCATAATATTCGCGTTTCCATCCAGCATAACATGTTTTTCTTGCAGGTATCATAATAGAAGAAGAAAACCCTGTACTTAAACAGACTGCACACGGGACATCATTGTTGTGGGAGTCGTGTGCAAAGATGTTTCGGTCGTATTCCGTGCCTAATATGGGGCTATCAATATAAGGAAAGGATATATTAGAGAGTTCAGGGTCATCTGGTAAGCATAGCATATTTGCAGGACCGCCGAATCTATTGTCCAGAGGATGGGTATATTTTTGTCCAGCAGCATAACCTTGAAATGTAAAAGTATAACTTAAAACTACAATAGACACAATCAAACATACTTTGACGTACAAATTCAAATTTTCGATACAATAGTGATCATCTTGAGTTAACAATACTGTTTTCAGCATATGTATGTAACTTGTATATCTTTTTAAGTATTCAAGAGGTAAATTTAAAGTTTAATTTCCGTTCTTGTAATCATCGTTGCAAAAACTCTTTATCTTCGTAAAAAACACTTTATCCTATCAGAAACACGCAGGGCAATGACAATCACATCATACCGCTAACTTACGAATTGGTTAATTCATACCTCAGAGCCGATTTCGACAAACCATTGTACTTACTCAGTTCATTGGTGGATGCAAAAGGGGGGGTCCGGGGTTGGAACTCCCCCTTTGTGGACAATCAACTTTTTTTAATGAATATCATGATGTTTTAGAAAGAAATACACCCTTAAAATGTGCGCGTGTCGCTCTGCTTGGCGAAATTTCCATTTAATTCAAATTGGAACACCCCCCCCCCCCCCTTTTTCAAATTGCCTGGATCCGCGCCTGCAATTTAACCTGACGAGTACATAACTTAATTGTATAACTTATGTGTCATAATTACTAGTATAAGGATAGTCACCAATTATTTTCCATCCTTACCGTAAATTGTACATGTTGTGACACACAAATTAACCTAACAGTTTGCTTTATTATGCACAACTGTCAATACGTTTTCATTACAATCTCTTTATTTCAATGGCAATGTGGTGTACAGAAGAGAATGGGTAAGCGAAGCCCTTCTCCTTCGTCTTTTATAAAAGACTTAAAACAATGAACTGCACGGCTTGTTTATCAAACGTTGTTCAATTCCTTTTACACAACTTTACAATATCTCTTTGGAATGTGATACTACATCTGTTAACAGTCCGCTCTTTGAATGTTCAAAAATTATTGATGCATTCTGCTATCATCAGCTTTTTCCCAGAATCGACAAACCTGATGAACATGTTAAATATTTTTTGAAAATCAAATATATCAATAAAGGGATTGATTTGATTGATATTGCAAGCATAAATGCACACTAGACAAAGTCTCTACAAATACATGGTAAAACAAGCGATGGATTTTTCGGGACACAGGTATTCCATAACTTATAGCCGTATATTTTGATATTCTTATCGTTTCCTTTTCTTTGAAAATTTCAAATTTCTCTTCTTTCACCTGTGATGCTGATTTCGAGAAAAACTATTCCAGTAGCTGATACTATTCCGTATCAACATACCACTATGCCCCTTGCAGATAGACAGAGAAGTTGGACAGATCTTTAGAAAAGGGACTAAATGTCTTCCAAAATTAACTGGAAGGCTTGTTTTGATATCATTAAAGATGCAGTCACTAAGTAATGTATAAAATGGTGCAAACGCGAAAGTGCAGAGAAACATGCACCTTATTTGTTCAAAGATAAAGTTATTACCGAAGTCACCAACTGAATTAATTTTTTATAAGGATAATTATGATGGGCCACATCCTAAGCTGTCTTTTAACAGAATTAAATCAAATGAGAGATCTTGAAAACAAATATGTGTTTTTACTTGTTGATAAAGCTTCCAACAACGTTTCTATCATTTGAAAGAAAAACTATATCGATGTCAGTCTATTACTTTCAAACGTACCAATTGTGACGAACAATCGCTCACAAAAAAACATTACAAGTATACAGAAATGCTCAAAGTTTCATCTAAAGATAAAGCCTTGCCTACAATATACTGGATTCCAAGCTTCACAATAACCCTTACAAGGACCGTTTTATTTCGGCATCAAGCAACTGTTCTACTACTAACTTGTCCATCCTTTTGCCAGTGCACTTACTTGAATAAAGGAATTAATTTCAAGATATTGAGAAAAAAAACTTATCAAAACTGTGGTGTAAATTACTTTTTTAGGGTGCAAAATTCTATTGAAGTTTTAGATAAATTACAATCAAAAGAAAAACCAGTTTCATCTATCGACATTTACAAATTTTCTACACTTTATACACTGCTTTTACATAATTTGACTTAATTTAAATGGGGACAACTGATAAAATGGTATTTTAAATTTTCTGATCAGCAGTTCATATGTTACAAGGATTCTTTTTTAATATTACTTACAACAATCATTGCTCCTGGACATGTGATGATATGATTTAAACTTAACTTTTCCTGGCGAACATTTTTGTTCGTTTTTGGCAACATTGTTTATCAATAGGTCATTGAAATTCCAATGGGTAAAAATTGTGCACCTCTCATTGCAGATCCCTTTCTTTTCTTTTACGAACGTGACTACAGAATGGAACCATACAAAACAGTGATCAACTTATTTCTATTTTAAATGATAACAGTACGTATATTGAGGATATCCTTACTATTGACAATTCCAAGTTTTTAGATTATGTCGACATCGTTTACCCACAACAACTGAAACGATACAACGGCAGTAGAATACCGAAGGAACAAAGGGGTGAAATTCACAAACATCGAAGTCCAAAGACAGGGCAAAAGCGAGAACACAGAATACAATGACGTTAGACACAAAAACAATGACGTTAGACAGATACAAAGCACAGAACCAGAAATTACGACATTCAGAACAAAGGCACTCACAGTGTGAACTCCAGTGAAACTGAGAGTGACATCAGGTGCTCCGGAAGGGTAAGCATGTCCTGCTCTTTTAACAGCACCCGTCACACTGTGAGTGATTCAATCCGGGAAAATGTCAAAGTCGGTAGTCAAAACCGGGAAGACGTGAAGCGAGCTGAAAATGTCCACTTTCATTGGGATACTGACACGTCATATATTTCAATGATGCTATGGTGACGGTCATAGAATTTTTGAGGGATGAAAATAACAAAGGTTGAACAAATCCCTGACTAAGCAGCTTTTGGGACAGTGTTTCAAACGTCCATCTTCGTCAATATACAGTAAAAGATCTAGGTACGAAGCTGAAGTAGGTGTTTCAGTTGTTTCTTTAATTTCAAGCTCATTTGGATAGATCTGATGTAAATAATCCTTAAATTTAGGATTATTAAGAGAAAGTACATCGTCTATGTAGCGGAAGCTGAAATTAAAGGACTGGGCTAAATGTTTTTGTTTTCTTTGAATAAGCCCTTGTAAAAACTTGGCCTCGTACGAGTAAAGGAAAAGCCAACAACTATGCCAAATATTGCCTTTTTCTAGATCTATCATCGTTGACTGGTAAAATAAAAACTAAAATTTACGATAAAAGGGATTATTTTGATTTCAGTAGTACTAAATTTACTTTTTCATGACGGCGACGTTCCTCTAGACCCATCTAAAGGAGATTACATTTCTCAACTGATAAGATTCGCACACTTTTGTTCTACTGTCGACGACTGTAATGAACGTAACGTTACTATCACTTCCAATTTTTTTCAACGAGGATACAGATTTCATAAATTGTTCAATACATTTAAAAGGTTTCATAGAAAGTATTAACATTTGATATCAAAATATTATGTCATATTATGTTAGCAAAAATGCCAAAAACTGATTAAAAATCCAGAAAAAACTGAGATGTAACTTTCATTCTTTATGCAGCAGAGGATATCGACAGGATATTCTGCATGTATCCGTTAAATTTGCTGTAGGATCCAACGAGTCACGACGTGAGAGTTTTACAAGCATACTGATTCTCACTGATACTGTTGATGTCTACTAAAATTACATTATTCTTTACCAAACCCATCTGGGAGTTTTGAGTTTGATTTTTCGTCCGTAGTGCGACGATGTTTAACCAGCAGACTACGGTCCTTGATCTAGGCGACAGTTTTGCGGCGAGCACTCCTTGACCCATTTTTCAAAATTACGTTTTATCCCTTTTCCTTTTCAAGATTGTGCTCATGGAGTTGGAAGTCTACCTGTTTTGGATTTTATTCGTACATATGTTCACCTCTAGTTGAAGACCTTCATGCGACATCAAGATGTAGACAGGAATAAAAGCCCTGTCCTTGATAAACTGGAGTTTTCTATGTATCGTGTGCGTTTTTGTCACATATACATTAACTCCATATCCTTTCATTTTTCCTATGTACATTGTATGTCTATTATACTATGGGGAAACTGGACAGTGAAAAAGGAGGTTTATACCGCTAGCTTTTCTTAGTGCCTGTACCTGTGTGTTTATTCATTTTTATGTTATTATTATTATTATTATTATTATTATTTTGCTATTGTAAGTGTTTCCTGTTATCTTTTTTATTGTATTTATCAAGCCGTAGATAGTTGTTTCAGGATTATTTACAATCTTTTTTTTTCAATTTTGCTAAAAACTAAGTAGTATCTCCCTCATGCAAAGCTCTGTCCGTAGCTGATTTTGGCTTTACATTTAGATCATATTGGTTTTTTGTTCTCTATCAGTTCTTGACATCTTTAAGTATATGGTCTTCCAAACGTTTTGATTTTATCTGCATTGAAGAGACATAATTTGTCGAAATGCGCATATGCAGAATTTAAATTCAGAGTAACTTCGGTATTTAGCCATTTGTTACCACTGGGTCGATGCCACTGCTGGTGGACTGTTAGACCCCATGGGTATTCACCAGCCCAGTAGTCAGTACTTCGGTGCTGAACCGAAAGTCGATTATATTTGGAACCTTACAATATCTATTTTTTTGTAAATTTTGTAAAAAAAACCTAAGGAGTATCTCTATCATGCAAAGCTCTGTCCTTAGCTGATTTTGGCTTTGCATTTTGATCATATTGGTTATTTGTTATCTATCAGTTTTCTGATATAATTAAGTATATGGTCTTCCAAACGTTTAGATTTTATCTGCACTGAAGAGACATAAGTTGTCTAAATGCGCATATGCAGAATTTAAATTCACAGTAACTTCGGTATTTAGTCATTAGTTTCGTTTTGTTGGATCAGAATTTTGTTGTAAGATCAATGACAGATTTTTCATTCATATAAGAAATGTATGCAATTTTAATTCTATAAAAATATATAAATTTTACGGTTGAACTGCACTTCCATCTAGTTTGTTTATTTATATATCTGTAATATCACTTACAGTACCTGAATAAACTAGTTCTGTCGTACTGGGACATGTTCGTTTACCCCATCTTACATAGGAGGCGCCTTTTCCTGTAAAAAAAAAATTATTCATTTTTTTTTATTATATTACGATTATACTAGGGGACAGCACAAGAAAAATGAATGAATAACAACGATAGGAACTCTGGATAGCCGGACTTGGTACCGGCACGAGAAAAAGTCAGATTAAGCGGTTTATGTGTATCAAACCTTAAAGCTTAAATGAATTTTCCAAAATGACATAAGTATTTCATCAGGATATATTATTTTTTCATGTTTTAATTGAATATTATTAAATAAATCATGGTTGCTCATTTTATTTATATTGCCTTTTATTGCATTTTTTTTTACCTAGGTGACAGCGAGGGATGGAATACGCAACAAAAATAAAGACATTGTATGTTAAAATGACAATAAAAATTTGGGTTGACATTGGTTATTTCTATTCGAATCTTAGATTTTTATTAGCGATATCGAAATTAATACCGGCAGTCCCTGAAAGATCACGTAATTTAACCTGCCAAACAAAGCCAAGATGATGCGGTGTGCAAAAGCAGCACTTTCGTTATAAAGGAATATTAGTCGAAATAATCACCGAATTGTTCCTTGTTTTCATCTTCTGTTAGAATATAAATGACGATACATAAAATTAAACTTACCATGGTTGTCGGCAATTATCTGATCCTGCTTCTGAATATGATTCTGTAGTGATGTTATCGTCTGATTCTGAGATTTGATCAGCGACTGTAATTCTGCAACTGTCTTCAAAAGATTTTTGTATGCGTTTTCCAAATGAGCCATTCGTTGCTCTATCACATCTGGGTCGTGCAGTAGCAACCGTTTTTCGGTATTCAATGAGTTTACAGGCGATACAAAAACAAACATAAACAGGTAAAATAAAGTACATTTAAAATGGAAAGACTTCATTCCTGTTGCGATATAGATTTAAACGTGATATGATTTGACACGAGATAAGACTATTCATGATTAAAATGGCACATTTAAAAGTATGATGCATTGTAGTTAGTACAAATGAGCCTCCTTGTATTAAGAGTTGAATGCATTATTTTGAAGTTTCATTGTGGTATGAAAGTGTTGACCGAAGCACATTTTTATTGAAGCGCGGAAGCATGTTGAAAATGTGCGCCCGGTCAACACTTTCATAATACCTATGAAACTTCAAAATATTGCATTCAATTCTTATAATTACATTTTAACCGAAATGTAAGAAAACACAATTTATTTACGGGAAAGTACATCATATACATTAGGATTCTATTTTTACAAATTAATCCGTCACGTGAACATGTGATCAAACGGGAATTGCAACTTCACATGATATGTTACGTGATTAGTGTTCACCTATCAAATTGACGGAATTCAAATGAATATGCTTGAAATGTAATTATAAAATATACGTCATGTATCAAATATCTACGTAGAACACATTTTTCATAAAATGTTCAAAATGTTCACGGACATTAAATCTGATCTGTAGAATTTTCCCGATACATTACATGTGTGTAGCAAACCAGGTTTCTGTACGATTTTGCATAGAGAAATCTGGTTAGAGAATTGATTAAGTACCCATGGGGATTATTGGAGGTTTTGATGTATTTTTTATATGTTAAATATTTCTGTTTTTTTTTAAATCTATTACATGAAAATAGTTTCTTCTTTTTGTCTGTTTATACTACATGTATGAATAAATAAAAATATATGAATGCATTATTCAAAACTCCCGTGTCAAGAGAACACGACGATACGCTTATATATTTTTATGAGCTAGAAAATCTATTTTTCATATCATGATGGCATAATTGGCTGCTATATCTTCCTATAGCAATTTCTGAAGTGAATTATCTTTCGGCAGACGACGTTGACAAAATAACGTTTTAGTCCAATGAATAAATTCGTACAACAAGACAATCAAATAGAACTTAAACGTGTGAGTGACGTTATATGATGAATAACTAAATACCGAAGTTACTGTGAATTTACTTTCTGCATATGCGCGTTTCGACAACTTATGTCTCTTCAATGCAGATAAAATCTAAACATTTGGAAGACCATAAACTCAAAGATATTTAAAAACTGATAGAGAACAAATTACCAATATGATGTAAATGTAAAACCAAAAGCAGTTAAGGACAGAGCTTTGCATGAGGGAGATACTCCTTAGTTTTCAACAAAATTTACAGAAATTTAGATATTGTAAGGTTTCAAAAATAATCGGCTTTCGGGTCAGTACCGAAGTACTGACTACTGGGCTGGTGAAGAATTTAATTACTTATCAACAAATTGGGACTATAAACCCCGAGGCATGGCCGAGTACATAAAACATGGCAAATCATAGTTTGACCAATTAGGAACCTAATCACTCATTCAAGACATTTAAAAGAATATTTCCAAAATCAATTATGACTTTGATAAAATTCAATCATTTGTGTAATAAAGTATGAACAATTGAACTAATGAAGCTGAAATTCTTTACAAGTCACTTCACAAGTTGCCCCAAGCAGTAATACTTGTATATCCTGATACATGTAAAGGTGTAATTATGCACCATTGAGAATTGAATGAACAATTTTTATTAAAGAAATGAAAATTTGAATGTTTCTTCTTTCACCTTCCTTTTAAAAATCAATAAAATGATCTTCCAAACTAATAATAT
The DNA here is from genome assembly GCA_002080025.1 of Modiolus philippinarum. NCBI lineage: Eukaryota > Metazoa > Mollusca > Bivalvia > Mytilida > Modiolidae > Modiolus > Modiolus philippinarum. The sequence continues at coordinate 119,623 of MJUU01054899.1, read as the reverse complement.
TTATATTACTATTAACATAAAAGTGTTGTTATTATTTTCATTATTATCATTCAAGCTACACTTCAGTTTGTGATGATAGGAAGTTGACATTGCTAACAGTTATAACGATAGCCCTAATATTAATCTCAGATGGGTCAGATGGTCAACAATTGCCTATAGCCTTCCATAAAAGCATAGAAAATGTGGTTTATGAGAATAAAAGCTCCAAATGATGAATTTTCATTTTTCGAGGAGGAGTGATTATGTTCTAATTGTCCTTAGGATTTTTATTTGACTGAGAGTAAATTGGTTTCTACTTCAAATGTAAAAACAGGAAACACCTACAATGGCGGAACAATATAATTACATGCAAAAATGTGCCATGGAACTACACATGAAAACGTAGACAACGATAGGAACTCGGGACAGCCGGACTTGGTACCGGCACTAGCAAAAGCCAGCGGTAGGGTCAAACCGGATTATGGGTACCCAAATCTCCCCTTTATCTGTCCCGTTCCCCTATAGGGTAATAAACATACGAATAAAACCCAAAACAGGTAGACAACTAACTCCATGACCACAATCTTGAAAGGAAAGAAAGAAAAAAAAACAAAACGTAGTTTTGAAAGATGGGTCAAGGGATGCTCGCCGCTAAACTGCCGGCTAGCTCAAGGAGCCTAGTCTGCTGGTAGAACACCATCGCACTACGGAAGAAAAATCAAACTCAAAACTTCCCGAAGTGTTTGGTCAGGATTCATCATAAATTTCAGTAGACATCGGCAGTATCAGTGAGAGGCCAATGTGTGCGCAAAATTTTCAGGTCATTAGATCTCAAAGCTTATTTAACGGATGCAAGCAAAATATCTTGTCGATATCTCCTATAATGTAAAGAATGTAAGTTACGTCCCAGCTTTTCTTGACCTTTAATCTATTTCTGGCATTTTTTAACAACATTTTCGTAAAAACGGGGATTAGAAAAGCCCTAAGTAATAAACTGTTTACGAGTTACGCCATATTTAGATATCAAATGTTCATATCTATGATTATAAATTTCCTAAATGTATTCAACAACTAATGAAAACTGTATCCCTGTTGTAAAAGTTTGGCTGTGACAGTAAGGTTAGTAATACGTTAATTAAAATCGTCAAGAGTATAACAAACTCATGCGAATCGTACCAGTGGAGAGTTATATGCCACGTAGGATGGAGCTAGAGAGATGTCCCCGTCAAGAAAAGGGAAATTAGTGATAGTGAAATCAAAATCAACCCGTTTATCATATATTTTAGTTTTTATTTTACCGGAGTCCATAATGATAGTAAGATCCAGAAAAGGACAGTATTTGGAATCATTGTTAGCTTAATTTAATTTTAGTTGTTTGGGATTAATCTAAAACCTGGGGATTATCAAAAGTAAGGATATCGTCGATATACCTGCTGTTATCATTGAAAATAGAAATAAGTTTATTACTGTTTCGTATTGTTCCGTGTTGAAGTTTTTTCATAAAAAAAAAGATCTGCAATGAGAGGTGCACAATTTGTACCCATGGGAATATCTATGACCTGTTGATAAATAGTGTTCCCAAAACGAAGAAAAATATTATCCAGCAAAAGATTGAGTACATTTATCATATCGTCACATGTCCAGGGACAATGATTATTGTAGGTAATACTAGAGAAGAATCCTTGCTTTTTGTCAGAGCAAATGAACTACAGTCCAGAAAATTTAAAATACCATCAAATAAGTTGTCTCAATTTTGATTTAATCAAATCATGTGGAAGAGTAGTATAAAGTGTAGGAAAATGATAACCGTTGATAGATGAGACTGGTCTTTGAATTGATTGTAGTTTATCTAAAATTTCAATAGAATTATTAGCACTCGTAAAGTAATTTACACCAGAGTTTTGATAAGTTTTTCACAGTATTTAATAACCAATTCCTTTATACAAGTAAGTGAACTAGTTAAACAGATGGATAAATTAGTAGTAGAACACTTACTAGATGCAGAAATAAAACGATGTTCAAAAGAATTTTGTGAAACTTCGGAATCCAGTATATGGTAGGTAAGATGTGTTCTTTAGGTTGAACTTTAAGCATTTCTGTATCCTTGAAATGTTGTTTGGTAAACGTGTCTTCGTCCCAGTTGATACGTCTGAAAGTGTCTGACTTGTCCAGTTCGTTTTTTATAACATCGATGTAGTATTTCTTTGTTGTTACAAATGTAGTCGTCAACAGGTACAAACACATATTTTGTACCAAGATCCTTTAATTTTGACTTAATGCTGTTTACAGACAGCTTAGGAGGTGACTCAATATAGTTATCTTTATAAAAATGTATTCTGCTGGGTGACCTTGGTAATGACTTTATCTTTAAACAAATTTAGAGCATGCTTGTCTGCACTTTCTGGTTTGCACCTTATTTTTACAATCATTGGTTACAACGCCAGTAATTATATCAAAACATAACTGCCAGTTTATTTTTGAAGGTGGGCGATAGTTAAACCCTTTTTCTAAAGAATTGTCTAACTTCTTTATTCCCCGTTTATATATGTCCACAAGGGTCATAGTGATATGGGGACGTGGAACAGTCTCAGCTGCAAATTATAAGGTAGTTTTTCTCAAAATCAGCATCACAGAAGAGTAATTGCAAAACAAAATGTTTCTAGTAGGTTTTTTATAAGAAAAGGAAACAACAGGCATTTCCTGGTTGTCAAAATAGACGAGTACAAGCTTTTGAATATCTGGGTCCCTAAAAATGCCTGCAATATCAATTAGGTCAATAATTAATTTTCAAAAACTGTTTAATGTGCTCATCGGATTTGTCGATTCTCAGATAAAGTCGATGAAAACAGAAAGCATAAATAATTTTTGAACATTCATAGATCGGACTATTAACAGACAAAGTATCACACTCCAAAAAGATTTAATAAAGTTGTGTTACAGAAATTGAACAAAGTTTAGTGAACATACCATGCCACCAATTGTTTCATTACTTTCAAACGATTTGTAATCCTATAATATATAAATTAACACAGTACAAGGGCCTGTTGGTTAAATAAAAACAGATAACATCTACTATGGCTAAAAGTTACAAAAACATGCAACAATTTGTCAGTGCACTGCACAGGAAAACATATAAACTATACATAGAAACATGTAATCTACAAACGCCGCTAAACCAGTATTGTCTTGTAATCTTCCAAATTATTAGTATTGCACAATAGTTACAGAAACTTACTTGTTTCGTAAAACATATAGGACATGATTCTGCAAATATGAAAGAAAAACTGTTCAAACTTATTTTTTTCCATAAAAAGATTAGACAAATCTCTGCACATACTTCTCACACCATAACTAAAATGCATTGACGGATCAAGGGGAAGGTTCCGGGGTTTGAACCTCCTCTTATCTTGTTGTTTGGGATTAATCTAAAAACTGGGGATTATCAAAAGTAAGGATATCGTCGAAATATCTGCTGTTATCATTGAAATAAGTTTATTACTGTTTCGTATTGTTCCGTTTTGAAGTTTTTTTTCATAAAAAAGATCTGCAATGAGAGGTGCACAATTTGCACCCATGGGAATATATATGACCTGTTGATAAATAGTGTTCCCAAAACGAAGAAAAATATAGTCCAGCAAAAGAGTGAGTGCATTTATCATATCATCACAAGATTATTGTAGGTAATACCAGAGAAGAATCCTTGCTTTTTGTCAGAACAAATGAACTAATGTCCAGAAAATTTAAAAGACCATCAAATAAGTTGTCTCAATTTTGATTTAATCAAATCATGTGGAAGAGTAGTATAAAGTGTAGGAATATGATAAAGGCCAATAGATGAGACTGGTCTTTGAATTGATTGTAGTTTATCTAAAACTTCAATAGAATTCTCAGCACTCCAAAAGTAATTTACACCAGAGTTTTGATAAGTTTTTCACAGTATTTAATAACCAATTCCTTTATAAGGGCCTGTCGGTTGAATAAAAAAAGATAACATCTACTATGGCTGAAAATTAAAAAAATAAGCAACAATTTGCCAGTGCACTGCACAGGAAAACATATAAACTATACATAGAAACATGTAATCTACAAAACACCGCTAAATCAGTATTGTCTTGTAATCTTCCAAATTATAAGTATTTCACAATAGTTACAGAAACTTACTTGCTTCATAAAACATATAGGACATGACTCTGCAAATATGAAAAATTAACTGTTCAAACTTATTTTTTTTTCAATAAAAAGATTAGACAAATCTCTGCACATACTTCTCACACCATAACCAAAATGCATTGGCGGATCCAGGAGAAGATTCCGGGGTTTGAACCTCCTCTTATCTTGTTTTTTTTTATATTTTGATTACCTGCAGAATTAAGACAACAATGAAAAAATGGTAAACAAATCGAGCAAATACCCTCCTCTTTTTTGAAGACTGGATTCGCCGGTGAAATTTAAGCATGACCTTTCTCTTAAAGCGATGCAAATGTAGTAAAGTAAAATTAAGTAAGTCTACAATTCAAAATTGATTCCATAAATGGAAATAACAAAGGTAAAGTAGTAACAAATAATCTAAAATAAATCCCTTCTAGACCAACTGAGCTTAAGAGAGGAAAGAGAAGGGACCAACAAATTAAATGCCCAAAATGTGCAAAATTTAGTACGAAACCGTCTAATATTGCATTCATGCGGTGTTGTACAACACTTGTTTAATGCATTTCAGGACTTAATGACATATACCTGCAGTAGATTCATACTTCAAACATCAACGTAAGTACATTCAGGGTCACTGTAGGTCACTAAGGGGTCACTGTAGGTCAGTCAGGGGTCACTGTAGGTCACTCCACCATATAATAATGAGCATATGTAACAGTAAAATATGTCTGTTAAGAAAATTACTTCGGCCCGAATAAATTTCATAGGAAGATACATGTATGTCCGGACATCGATTTTACAAGGAATGTTTTTCCGAGGACAAGCTTTCCAAGAAATAGCTATCCAAAAAAGCTATCCAACTGGATTGATATTTCTTGGAATATTTGTCCATGGACTTTAGTTTCCTAGTAATTGCTATCCCCCGAAAATATTTATCACGTACTCATACCAAAAAACTGAAACTGCAGGCCATCTTAGAAATGGCCATATGTACTTCAAGTCTAGCTTGTTTTTCAGAAGTAGTTTTAGTCTTTTTACTTAAAATAATACCATGAACAACTCCTTGTATATGTTATGCCTACATTTATGTACTATTGATATTTTTTACGTCAATACCTAGAGATCAGAAAGACACATTCTACCACAGGCAAAATTTCAATGTTATTAAATTATAATTTGTTAGAAAAATTTCTTTTCAACTATTACAAGCTTGAATTTATTAATACAACATAGCTAAATAACAAAAAATAATAACTCGGTACACTTTATTTGACGATTCTTTAAGCAATTGGTTGAAATACGTCGCATGCCGTCTTTGTAATTGTAAGTCAGATTCAATAACAGGCGTGACAGAAACGTCATCATAAACAAATGTTACATTTTCTTCAAATTAAATATCACTTTTAATAGTTTATGTTCTTCTGATGTCCGGGAATGTATCTTTTATGAATAGACACTCCTACTTTTGGACATCAATGAGAAAAAATAAAGGGGGAAAATGCAAATATTCACGTAATATTACCTCGGAAATAGAGTAGAAATACTTATACTACAATATTTTTGGAAATTCAAATTTTCTATTGGGGAATGAAAACTTGTTTTAAACACAATCTTAGGACAATAGTTTATTAATCCATATCATAGAAAGTCCCTGTGAGAGTTGTGAGTGGAAGATAAAAGCCAACTGGATTTCTTCAGCATTCAAATGTGTAAAATGGACGTTATGTATTTATTCGTGATAGTCATAACTTTCTTTGAACCAGTTAGATGCCATTGTAAGTAAAAAAATGAATATTTAATTGAAAGGGGTAATTTTCAAATATTTTTTTATACTGACACTGTATTACACCATGAAACGGCAGACGCAATGAGATATGTTTTAGTGAATGGAGAAAATTCAATGCATGTATGTAAAGATTCAGACAATGCTATAATGCTATTACAGCTTCGAAAAATAAAACATGATTAATTATTTTTAAGCACATTTCCAATAAATCCATTTGATCTTGATATTGTCCCCCCAGTTTGCTATCATAATAGAGATTTTCCATTTAACTTATTAATTCATTTTATCGCTAATTTGCTGGATTTTTAATTGTTCCCGAGCGACTATAATTCTATTATCACTGCACTGCGCTGATACGAACATATTATCGTCAATCTCTACGGAACGTTAGCAACAGCGTATTAATACGACGTCGCGTGTTGTTTCGTGAAAAAAATAATCCCAGAAAGTTAACGCTATATTTAACCAAAAATTATATATTTAACCTAAAAAGTATTTCTGTAGCAAAAGAAACATACATATCTGGTATCTATCAATAACAGAATTAGCGATAAAAATACTATTAGTAATTTGTTTTGCTCGGATGGATTTCTGAGCTTGTATTGCATCTCGTGCTATCGCACTCGATCAAATACAAGCAGAGAATTCCATTATCGCAAAACAAATTACTAATAGTAAATATATATTGTTTCCATTTTCTTTTAGTATCATGCATTGTTAATTGTCGCGCATCCATGACCATAGAAAGATACATGAATGTAGCGTTGTTCGACACGTAGCGTTGAATTTCGCTCAAACCAGTGCTACTAATTATGAGCTGAAGGCCATTGTTGTTGGCACCACAGTAATGTTTTAATTCTCCTCGCCATTTTTTAAAAATCAATTCATGGCACCAACATAGCCTCCAGAAGGTATAGACAATCAAGGCAATAACGTATAAACGTAGCTCATGTCTTGGTTTTAAAATTTACACAATATGCAAAATTAATCCCTAATTACAAGTCATTTCATTTCCAAATACTAAATAACATATACTGTGTATTTTAATGAAAAAGGGCCGATATATTTATAAAAGCAATATTCTTTAAAAATTTTACTTAAGGCTATGGAGTAAATGAACACGAGACAATAACGCATATGTCAACTCCAACTGCAATTACATGTACTTTTAATGAGCTGTATGGACATTTCGGAAATTAATTCATCATCAGCAGCACTAGAACCCAAACATAGGAAATCCATGATTAAATGTAATAAAATGCATAAAACCAAACGAAATCCGAAAAATCAGTAATATCAAACATGGCTATGGACAAAACTACGATGGAAGAAGTTGAACCTTATTTTTAGAATTTACATAATAAATAACTAAATACCGAAGTTGCTGAGAATTTATTTTCTGCTTATGCGCATTTCGACAACTTATGCCTCTTCAGTGCAGATAAAATCTAAACGTTTGGAAGACCATAAAATCAAATATGTTAAAACAACTGAAAGAGAACAAATTACAAAATATGATCTAAATAGGAAGCCAAAAGCAGCTAAGGACAGAGCTTTGTATGAGGGAGATACTCCTTAGTTTCAACAAAATTTACAAAAATTAGATATTTTAAGGTCCAAATAGAATCAGTTTTCGGTAAGCACCGAAGTACTGACTACTGGGCTGGTGAATTACCTTGGGGACCAACAGTCCACAAACAGAGGAATCGACCGAGTGGTAACAAATAATTAATTACCGAAGTTACTGTGAATTTTGATTCTGAATATGCGCAATTCGACATTTTTTGTCTCTTCAGTGCAGATAAAATCTAAACAAAATACCAAATATGATCTAAATAGAAAGCCAAAATCAAAATAAATTTTGATAATAGTCATAAACAAAGGGTACACATGCTTCAATGACATATTTTAGCTGCGATTGATGTTGCTCAACATTTTTATTCTCGTCTTGTAACCCTGGTGCTGTCAGCTGGATAACCCTGAGCATCGCCAAAGTTGGCACTTCATGGCGGATGGGGAGCAAGGGGGTGACCTTGATATAATTTTTGTCAAAAATACCGCTTAAATGCACGCTATGGGCCTTCTTGATCTCGCTTGAGGGGGTGAATATTATTCACCTCTAGTTGAAGACCCTCAGGCGACATCAAGATGTAGACAGGAATAAAAGCCCTGTCCTTGATGAACTGGAGTTTTCTATGTATCGTGTGCGTTTTTGTCACATGTACATTCACTCCATATCCTTTCATTTTTCCTACATAATATAATATGATATACAAGTACATTGTACATTGTATATATAAAGAGCATACATCTCAAATATTCTACGAAAGGATATGGAGTAAATGAACATGAGACTATAACACATATGTTACCCCCAACTGCAATTTCTATTAATGAGCTGTATGGCCATTTGAAATCTGATTAAAATTAGATCAAGCAATTGTTACTTACACTCATTGCATGGTAGATCTAACAACATCCCATTCTACTTTCTGTTATGATGACCTTTCAATTCAACCAATCAAATTGCAGCTTCCAGGATTTTGGAAGCATTGGACTCAGGACAAAACCCAAGAATTTTGAAAATGTCACCAGAACAGAAAGTAAAATGGGATGTTGTTACACCTACTATGCAGTGAGTGTAAGGAACAATTTGTAGATATTTTTTAATTAGATTGGGCCATTTGGAAAATTAATTCCTCACCAGCAACAATAGAACCCAAATAAAAGAAACCCATAATTTAAGAAATGCATAAAACCAAACCAGAAATATCACATATGTCTAAGGACAGAACTGCGATGGAAAGAGTTAAACCTTAGTTTTAAAATTTACATAAATACAGATAATAGTTATAAACAAAGTGTACACATTAGATATAATTTCATGTACAAATACACCAAATCTTAGAAAAATAAAGAGCACACTTCTCATACAGGGAGAATTTAGTTACCAACTCCACACTGCATTTAAAGACGAAATTCTGTATTAAATATTTACCGAAAGAATTCGGAGTAAATGAACACGAGACCAAAACACATATTTTAACTCCAACTGCAATTACTTTTAATGAGCTGTATGGCCATTTCGGAAATTAATTCCTCATCAGCAGCACTAGAACACAAACAGGAGATCCATTATTTAAAAAATACATAAAACCAAACGAAATCCGAAGAATCAATCATATCAAACATGGCTTCGGACTTGTATTGAAACTTGCAATATCTAAATTTAACAAAATTTTGTTTAAAACTAAGGAGCATAGCTCTGTCCTTCGCAGAATTTTGGCTTTTCTATTTAGACCCTTTTGGTTATTTGTTCTTTGTCAGTTTTAACATGTTTTTCGGTCAATGGACTTCCAAATTTTTTGGTTTGATCTGCACTGATGAGACATAAATTGTCGAAATGCGCATATGCAGAAAAATAAATTACATTTTAACAGTAATTTCGGTATTTAGTTATTTATTACCACTGGGCCGATGCCTCTGCTGGTGGACTGTTAGTCCCCGAGGGTATTCACCAACCCAGTAGTCAGTACTCAGGTGCTGACCCGAAAACCGATTGTATTGAAACTTGCAATATCTAAATTTTACAAAATTTTGTTTAAAACTAAGGAGTATTTTCCTCATGCATAGCTCTGTCCTTAGAAGAATTTTGGCTTTTCTATTTAGACCCTTTTGGTTATTTGTGATTTGTCAGTTTTCAGACGTTTTTTCGGTCAATGGACTTCCAAATTTTTTGGTTTGATCTGCACTGATGAGACATAAGTTGTCGAAATGCGCATATGCAGAAAAATAAATTAACAGTACATTGGGTATTTAGTTATTTATATCAAGTATGGCTTCGGACAAAACAACGATGGAAGGAGTTAAACCCTAGATTTAGAATTTACATAAATTTAGATAAAAGCTATAAACAAAGTATACACATGATATAATCTGATGTACAAATACACTATATCTCTACAAGTACACCATATCTAAGAAAAATATTTAGCAAACATCTCAAACACGGGGAATTGTTTTACCAACTCCACGATGCATTAAAAAACAAACTAACGAAAGGATAGGAGAAAATGGACATGAGACCATAACACATATGTTAACTCCAACTGCAATTACTTTTAATGAGCTGTATGGCCATTTCGGAATTTAATTCCACATCTCTAAAATCTTTTCTTAGACAATGTTTGCCTAATTAATGCTTTTTACAGCTCTACATATGTCTGTACCGTGTCAAAATGGTGGCGTCTGCGCAGATTTACACTGCATTTCCTGTTTGTGTTCTCCAGATTATACAGGATATTATTGCGAAAGTAAGTTAGTTTTATGCATGTTATGTACGCATAGCATTTTTGACAGAAATATAGATTTTTTATGTGCAATGGGTAAAACCAGTTTCAAACTGATCTCAGAATGTTCATGTTATACGTTTACAGTGGTTACAGACAACGAGGAAAACAAAGAAGAGACATACATGTTTACACAGTGTTGGTATCCTCAAGTCTGAAATGTTTCTATACCCTTCAAGCCAATTATATAAGTGTCAACTGAATACCAACCCGTACAACCGTGTCTATCATAACAAGATACATTTGCAAACGCAAACCAAGAACGAACGCTTGTTATATAATGGGTAGTTGCTTGTTTGAGAGTCTTTATATTACATTGTATCTTTGTTTTACTATTGTAAAGTATCATGCATATCATATTATTGCACTCTTGCGCTTTATTTGAAGTGTACATTTAGTATAGGTATAGGAAAAATATAAATAGAATTGTTTACTATTCACCGGCTGAATCAATACTGGCAGTTATTTGTTACCGTTTGTTGCAGTACAGAAATGAAACATACAATGTGTTACTAGAATACATCGGCAAACGAATACCGAAGCAAGAACGAGGAAAGGGGAAAATCTAAAACCATAAATCCAAAATCACGGCAATTTACAGCAACACGAATTGAGACAGTATAACAAAGACTAAACAAATAAATAAAAATGAACAAGAACTCCACAAAACTAAAGCACTAGAAATCAATAATTCAACGAACAACAAAAAAAAAAATGAAAATGATGAAATTTTAAAAAAAGGAATACTATTAGGTAAAAATTGTAATATAGAAAGAACTGTCATGGAAAGCTTGTAATAAATGATAAATAAATAATATGTTTTGTAATACAATATTGTTTTTATTTATTGTTATATCTGAAAAATTTAATCGGCTGATACTTTCTCTCTTTTCAGTTCAAAAAGATTATTGTAGACCGAATCCATGTGCTAACGGAGGACTGTGCCTTCATAATGGAGATACTTACAAATGTCAGTGTCCAGTAGATTATATAGGACAACAATGTACAGGTAAGAAGGTACTACTTGAAATTAGACTCATCTTTTAATTTATCAATAAAACGAGAAATCACTTTATAGTTGAAGGACTGAAACTTAACAGCTTCCAAAAACGACTTAAAATTGTTATATGCTAGACTCTTTTTTCTGAAAATTGTAAGTAAATTCGCAAGCTCTTTCCTGCATTGTAATTAATGTACAAAAGAAAAAAATAGACAATCAATATGTTAATGCATTTATGATTAAATAATTTGTTATAAACTGACCATTGTATACTCTGGTTTTCTGACCAAAACGAGTAATTGTTTACTGAAGTAGAAGTATGTGTGTGCGGTGCAATTTGTTTGGTTGCTTTTGATCATATTGTCCAATCGCTGAAGTCCTTTTAAATAGCGAAGTACATGTAAATATGTACCTGTACCCCCAAATTTAAACCCTGCTTTATTATTAAGATAAGATCCTTAAAGCTTTCCGTGGAATATTGTTACGATTTTGAGCCTTTCTTTCTCAACCTGATGCAATAAGAGTACTCCCACATTAAATGCTAACGACAGCTAAGGTCAGTGGATGCGTGTACCAGCAACTGCAAAAAGGAGTGGACATGCAGTTAAACCATTAAGCATTATAACTTACAAATGGGGATAAAGACAAAATTACGGTATTGTCATGAGCCGAAGTGCAAAAGGGCAAAATACTAAATAGGTTCAAACCATCTGAAAACTTGTAAACCGCCATGATGCTGACATTTCATAAGAATTGGTTGGTTAAACATGTTTTTTAGGCTTAAAGTAAGTGAGAACCGAACCGTCATTCAAAAAAACGAACAATCCATGGACAATGGCAACATCGGACACACTAAGAAACAAGGACACCACTTAAGTACGGGACAAAAAAGAAAATGAAGACACACATACAGATGAACAACACGAACCTAATAAAAACCATGGGTGAGATCAGGTGTACCGGTAGAGTAAGCATCTCCTGCTTCTTATGAAACACCCGCCGTGGTCAACATGTCAAATCCGGTAGTAAAGTCAAATCCGATAGAGGAAAAACAAACTTTAGTTGCAGAGGGAAAGATCGGTTGTCATCTGGGAAACAGATATCCCATAGCGATCCAGAAGATCGTGATGTCGACCGTAAACTTTCTGTAGTGATGACTGTAAGTTTTTGGTAACGTACCCTTGCTTAAGTAGTCTATTTGTAAGCAACTGAGCTCTATCAAGGAAGTCACTGTAACGACCACAAGCCCTTGAGTAGCGAATGAGTTGTGAGATGTTAACTCCAAATGCTGGTGCTTTTGGAATGTTGCTACAAAGAAAAGGGAAGTTGACTATTGGAAAAGTGAAGTCATCGCGTTTGTCATACCGGCTAGATTGTAATGTACCTCTGTTGTCAATTTCAAGATGAAGGTCAAGGATCGAAGCTGATGTGGAAGTATCTGTAGTATCCTTAATTTCAAGCTCTTTTGGATAAATAAGATGAAGAAAATCACCATTAACCTCACCTTCCATTGCGTGACCCTCTGGTAGCTGGTATACACCTCTTTATCTATTATATTCAGCAAAACAGGCAGTCTTTCTATGTATAGCTTAGTTTGAGTTAAATAAATCATGGAATGTTGTATGTTATATCTCTGCCATTAGTGTTACTATTCAACATTTACAGATCGAAATGGGCGGAGGATTCCTGGAGCTGCATGGGAATCTATCTTTAAAATTATTGTTTTAGACAAACAATTTGAAATTGCAAAACAATAGCTTAGAATTCCCTTTTTTCTCTAGTTCTATTGGAATCCCTTGTCCGTAGGATAGATTCGCTGGTGCTAAGTTTGAAAGACATGACCATACACAATATATCCCCATAATAAGTACAACTCGTTGACCTTTTACCTTATTTACGATATATTGGGCATAGTTTCATTTCATTCCAGTGTAATCTGTCGCCAACCTTTTCTTCAACTTAACATAATGAAATAACTACTAAACATAATGAAAAACGACTGAACATAATGAAATAACAACTGTACATAACTAGAGCATGTCAAAACTGGCTCTGGGCAAAAGAACTATTGAAAAAGTTGTGGATTCAAGTTCTTATATGTTGATGCGGTACAATAATTTGTTGGACAGATGTGGACTTCAAACTAAATATCAAATTATTCCCACTCATACAAATCCAGAAATCTTTGTTTGGAACATTTTATAGGCTTATTATAGACAGGGTAAGAACCAAAATAAGAACGATGATTTAGAAAAATGTGTACCTTTACCTTACGATTTCTGGCCTTTTATTAGCATTTTGTTGCAAATTGATTACATGTTCTCCCACACTAGAATTGTGTGGCAACTTTATACCATTTTCAGTATGACTTCAATGGTTCGCCGTCAGGTTTTCCATTTAATAAGCCGACTACTCCAAAATAGACTGGGTATACCCTATCCACTACCTAGAAATGCGCCTATTATATACGTCATCTTTACAGAGTAATAAGAAAATAACAAATATCCATGGAAATGGAAGTGTTAGCATTACAGTTCTGAAAATGGCTTACAAGAAACAACTCATCTTTTAAATCCAGATCAAATTAATGCAAAGAAAACAAGCATTTGAGAAGTGTGATAGGTTTCCCAATCCAAATTAAATGGCATTTAAACGGTTTTTCGGTATGGGTTAATTATCCGTATGAAATGTATTCCTAACTAAACATACTTTTATATATCAACAGAGTATCAAAAGGAAGAAAAAGGTGCATGCGATTCACATCCATGTAAAAATGGCGGCTATTGTTACCTTTTTGACAACTACCTAGGATATACTTGCCATTGTGTCGGGGGCTACACGGGTTTGAATTGTGATGGTGAGTAAGAAAGGAAATGAGGTAAATGTCATGGAGACAACATTCCATCTCCAGGTTAAAACGACCCAAAACAAAGCATCTAGGGGTCACTGTATGGTCTTCAACACAGTGAGGAACCTCACACAATATAGAAAGCCCTAAAGGGCCCTAATAGTAAAAAAAGTAAAAAAATCAATGGAAACAAAGCACACCCAATAAACCAAATATCAAGAAACTAATGTTTTATAGGTAGACAAGGACAAGCCAATTACCAACATACTCCTGACTTGGGACAGGGGCAAAAATTGCTGTGGGGTTAAATTCGTTTTCTTGGATCCAAACCCTATGTGTGGTGAATGGCTAAAAATAAATACACAAAAAGACCCACAGTAAAAATCAAGAACCATAGCGTTGAAAAGGCTTATAGCAATGAGAAGGAAAACGATGAAAACTTAAACATCTTATTTGTGACAGAAAACAAAATATGAAAAAGAAAGGAAATGGGTAAATGCCAAGGAGACAGGTTAAAACGACCCAAAACAAAGCATCTAGGAATCTCACACCATATAGCAAGCCCTAAATGTCCCCAAAATGGTAAAAAATGAATAAATCAATGGAAATAAACCACATCCAATAACCCAAATATCAAAAAAACTAAAATTTTATAAGAAGACAAGAACAAACCAACGACCAACATATTGCTGACTTGGGACAGGCGCAAAAATTGGGGTGGGGTTAAACTCGTTTTCTGGGGTCCTAACCCTCCCACTATGTGTGGTGAATGGTTAAAAAATAAATTCAGATTAAGGAAATATTATAAGAAATTCCTGATACTCAATTTGAGTAATTGTAATATGATTATTTTCTTTTGCTTTGTAAATAAAGCCATGCTCTAAACCCAACATTTTTTTTTCACAAACGCTTATTGTTCAAAGGCAAATTATCTGAAATTTACTCTTTGCATGCTTCGTTCATTTTTCATAACGATAAAAAGTTGTCGATGGATATCAACTATAGTTATGCAATATTAAATATAATAAACGAGCCTTTTGCGAGTTTATTATATTTGAAATTACATAACGAGAGTTGATATCCATTCATATACAATTCTTCCGAGTTGTTAGAACTATTTCTTTTATGACTTTCATAAATAAATGCAGTGAATGTTTAGTGCCGAACTGCTGTTTTTGTTTCAAATAATAACACCGCTATTTAACAGTGTACAATAGAAACGTCGAAAAAATAAAAGCACATCACGCGTGATGTGTTATTACTTGGCACTCGACCAATGAAATTCCTTTGAAAGCGATTCAGCAAGTTCATATCTAACTCCAGCTTCAAAGTCTAGCTATATACCACAAATAATTATTCGTGCAAAGAATAGACAATAAGCATGCATCATAAGAGACATCACTTTATCTCCCCCAAAATGCGGCATAAAATAATAGAAATAATATACAATTATGGCCTTTAATTGAGGATAATATCCATAATTATTTAATCGAGAAAAGGTATTTTTTCCGAGGTCCGTAGAACCGAGGAAAAATAACCTTTTCGAGATTAAATAATTTTGGATATTATCTGAAGTCAATTTAAGGCCATAACTGTATTACCAAAAACTGAAAAAGGGTGTTTGATTATATCAATACCTAAACTATTTGAAAAATGTCTAAAAAAAACAAAACGAATGATTTAAACATTGGATCATGCGTAAGTACATTTGGTGTATTGGCTTTCATCACAGGGACATGCTCCCTTCCTGGAAGAAAACAGATAAATTCACTATTAAAAAGAATCTCGGAGAAATCTGCAGTTGATGGTTAACAAATGTGTTTTTTCTAGACCTTGAGCCTGGATATCCACTAAAAAAATCGTTATGAGATTTGCCAATTCCTCAATACTGTAACTATTGAACTCCGGGGCTTTTATCTGTAGAAAGAGCATACTGCTGTACGAATGATTACGATTTATGATGTTTTTTTTTCATCTTGAATTGCTGCAATTTCATTGTCAATGCTGAACCGATTGACATCCATGTTTATTTACGTTTACACTGACGTCATTGACGACAAGGGAAATAACTAGTTTTTTGTTCGACGTGCTAAAGCGCGCCATATTCAAATTAGTTATTTTGCCTACGTGCACTTTCCCGAACAGTTATTTTGCATACGCGCAATTTCCGGAACAGTTATTTGGCTTACATGCTATTACCTGTAGAAATATAAATGTTATTTTTACAATAGTTTCTATAGTAAAGTATAATGATTACTGTTACTTAATTACGAGTGTTCCATGCACATCGTCTGTTTGTTATGAAACATGACCTATAGTACATATTATTCTCTATGATTTAATTATAGATTTTGTGTTGCTTTCGTTTATAGATTTATAAAATACCACAGAAACAAAGCACAAAATTATATAAATCAAAATCCAGAGACAAGGCAAAAACGAGAAAACAAGAAGACGGAAGACTAAAGACACTACACACCAACAGAACAAACAAACAATACAAATACAATACTCAAAACTAAATATTTACATATAAACGTGTCATTATTTAAATTTAATTTCAACTGTCTTACATTTAAGGGTTATTTTAGTCCTTGTTAAAAAGCGGGCTAGATTATTACGAACATAATACCTACACATGTATTCTGGATGTATTATTTTTGCTGTTGCTTCGGTATTTATTTGGAATTTGTGTTCAAGCTGCAATAAAGACTAGTTTGCATGAATTATTTTTGAACTTGAATTCCTTTGAATTCAGGGAATGGACATCCATGTGACCCTAACCCATGTAATAATGGAGGTATATGTGAACCATATAGAGGTAGCTATAAATGTTCCTGTAAAGCAGGATATCTCGGAAATACTTGTAACGGTGAGTTTGGCATCGGGTTATCGTGTGGGATATTAATCAATTTGAAAAGTCGCCAAAATAGTAAGCATTATCTCATATAAAGTTATTATGAAAACGCTTTTATAAACCTACAACTACTAAATCTAGCAATTTATACTTTTAACGTGCATGTGATGTAACTATTCTTTCATCACATTGTTCTGAATAACATAAAACTTCAAACCAAAGACATAAAACATATCAATATACATTGCATGGTTGAACAGACATAAAATGAAAAGCCTGTATATAAGTACATCATACACATTGACGCTTCAAAAGGAACCAAATACGGGAATTTTGAAACGTGTTCATACCGGAAACAGTTCTATTTTTATACGTAAAAAATCAGTCTATCAATACATTGAGAGGGAATGACTACTTAATGAACACTGTTGAGCTGTGGGTTACACGAATTTATGTTAAATCGATGTATTCGTTTGACGATGTATTTGTAGCGCTACAGGTTACTTTTTTAATTAAAAATTAAAATTTAGTTTAAGAATTGCCATAAAGAAAAATTCATAAATGCACTTCAATTTCATTAAAAAAGTGTTTTTATGTGGTATATATTTATTTCAATAGGTTTAGAACTCCAGTATTCCTTCTTACTGGTATCCGATTCGATGGTTTCCGCCTTCAATTATACTAGAGTTCCTATCTCGAAAGTCCCATATTAAAAGTGTATAATAGACTACTGTCTCCTAAGTGAAAATCGAGATGATCATTTGTACTGCAGATGCAATAGATGGTACTCCTATGACTTCATTATCAGCGTAATAAAATCAATATCACACCCTTCCAACATGAATTTATCGGAATCCTATCTATTGTTTCTACATTTCATTCGAGACAGTAGTAACGATTAACTTGAGGATATTTTCAATATAAAATATACCAAACAACCTTACCAAATGTTGTCTGATATTGGATTTTATTCAAATGATTTACTTTGTTTGCAGAAAGAGTCAGTCTTTGTAATTCAAATCCATGTAAAAACTATGGTACGTGTCAAGAGATTGAAGGGAACTATATGTGTATTTGTGCACATGGCTTTTTTGGAAAACATTGTGAAAGTAAGTGAATTTTATTTCTCAATAACATGGATACAATATTATATACTGACGATTTAAAACTAAGCATGTGTTTTATTTTTATTTTCAAATATTTCAGTTTCGGTGTTTTTTGCACGTAAATGATTTGTGAACATGAATTGTACAAGTTCCATTTTCTTTTCGGATTACAATCATTTGTGTTTTCATTTGGCGATTAGATTGCCTTATTACGCAAATCTCTTCATTAGAATAAATTTTAAATGCTTCGTAGCTTTTTTAGCAGTGTTGTAATAATAATCAGAAATATTAGAATTAATAATTTATAATTTTCATAATCAGATACGATTATATAGTTTTCCACATATAAAGAAAATCCAAAATGTAGAGCATTTAAAAGCTTTGTACCAATACTTACATGTAGTTTTATTATGTGCCGTCTTGGATGTATTACCATGTACAATGTACCTTTCATTCCATAAATTTTATACATGCATTCATAATTTGAATTTTTTAGGAAGTAAATGCTATCCGAACCCATGTAGTAATGGTGGTATCTGCAGTTTTAACGAGCGCGACATTTTCTGTGAATGTCCGATTGGATATTATGGACCTACATGCAAGGGTAAAGTAATTTTGTAAATTGAATATAAAAAGAAGACCTAGAAGGTTTTAATACCAATAAGTGATGTCAAATCTTTGCGATAAACAAGAACTTTACCAAGTGCTTCATCTGTACAAATATTCATTCCATAAACTATTGCATAATATTAGTAATATGTAAAGTAAGTGAGAACCGAACCGTCAATCAAAAGAACGAACAATCCATGGACAATGGCAGCATCGGACACACTAATAAACAAGGACACCACTTGAGTGCGGGACAAAAAAGAAAAATGAAGACACACATACAGATGAATAACACGGACCCAATAAAAATGTAAATTTGGTCAAAACAATGAAAATCTACAATACCACGGCAGCTTCAGCATAATTTAAACTTGATATTGAGATGTTTGGTCAAAACAATGATTAAAAATTCAAGAGATGTTATTTTTAAAGATTAATAAAGAAAAGGTAAGACCCTGTCCAATATTTTATTTTTTTTATGAAACTTCATATAAAATCTCTTAACATTGCCACCCAGTCCTCAACATTCTCCTTCATGCTACAGTCGTTTAAGTTTCAAAATTTTTTGATGTCTTTAATTACATACCACTTAAGACCCTATTAATACATTTGGAGACAAAGATATGCAGCAAAATAAAATAAAACTTAGTTCGGGTACTCAGGTACTTTATTTTCGGGCGTGCATTATCACTACGTATCCTATGATGCTATATCAGTATATCAAAATAAGGTACAATGTATCTTCAGGCGTTAAGATCGGGAATGGCTATCATAATACTGTCGCTTTCATCATTATTGCGAAACATGTATAAACATTCCGAGTATTGGTACACGTAGTAAAATCGAATCCTTCCTTGGTCCAGAATTTTGTTGCAACATATCTTTTGTCATTTAATGGTTGCTTTATAATAACTAAAGAATGAAATGTTAAGGAACTTTTTTTTTAAATTGTTTTAATGTGAATGTATATTCCCTGGTCTTTCAACATGAAAAAAAAATTAAGATTTGTAATTGAATTGAATTAAATTTAAATTTTAAGGGTTTTTATATTTAAAAAAACAAAATCTCCAGAGTAATCCTTACTTTATTAAAGGTGTATTTTCACACTTGGTTAATATGCAAAACTATAAGAAATATAAATCCAATGATCTCTGTTTAGAAATGGTGTTAGAATGGGTGCATCACATTTTTGAACAAGGATATGATTTTTTTTTATTTCGCCCTGTTTAGTTAGTTTTGCGAGCTAGTAGATGGAATTTTGGCAATTTCATGTAGTTTGCTGTTGACTTTGACTTCTTCACAGAAAATCAGTAAGGATGAGACATAACTACCTCGTTAAAATGCTTGTAATTACTTTCGGTTACACTTTATAAGAGATCTTAACACTGACTAATATATGCCTAGATATTTTGAACACATTATAATAAAACATGGGGAGTTTCTCATTTCAAGAGTTTTGTCTCATTTTTATTGTTCCTTGTTCCTTCGGTATTCTACTGCCGTTGTTTTATTACTAGTTTTTTACGTTAACATTATGGTTTGTGTCTCTGACTTGTTCACAGAAAATCGGTAAGGATGAGTCGTAACTAGCTCGTTGAATTTTGTGTAATCACCTTCTGTAACACTTTTTTAAGAGATTATTAATCACTGAACTAGTTTAATATATGCTTAGGTATTTTGAACACATCATTTATTATAAAACATGCTGATATCCTTATATCGTTCTTGTTCCTTTTTGTTTATTTGTTTTGTCTTTGTCATACTGTCTCAAACCCTCATGCAAAGCTCTGTCCTTAGCTGATTTTGGCTTTAAATTTATATCACCTTGATTATTTGTTCTCTATCAGTTTTTAAATATCTTTGAGTTTATGGTCTTCCAAACGTTTAGATTTTATCTGCACTGATGAGACATAAGTTGTCGAAATGCGCATATGCAGAAAGTAAATTCACAGTAACTTCGGTATTTAGTTATTCGTGTTGCTGTGAATTGCCGTAATTTTGGATTTATGATTTTAGAATTTCCCCTGTCCTCGTTCTTGCCTCGGTATTCGTTTGCCGATGTATTCAAGAGTTTTGTCTGATTATTATAATTCGGATTTTGGGAAAGTTGTTCTCACAAGGGACAAATATTACAAGAATACTGATACTTTCAATAACATTATTTCAAAATTAAATACTAAATGTATTTTATTTGCCAACAAGTTTTATGAGTCATAAAAGGGCTGATGCAAAAATTTTACAAGGAAAAATTATGTCTTTACCTATATTCTAAAAATATTCATTATAACTGAAAGAACATGGAATATATACAATGAAATATACATTCAAAATAAAATTATTTGTGAAAAACAAGAGTTGATTGGCAATACAATGCCCAAAGGCAGATTTACCGGTGTGCAATAGCTCTTGTTCAAATATAATGCTTTATGAAAAAGAAAGGAAATGGGGTAAATGTCAAGGAGACAACATCACACTCCCAGGTTTAAACAACCAAAACAAAGCATCTACGGGTCACTGTACAGTCTTCAACACAGTGAGGAACCTCACACCATATAGCAAGCTCTAAATAGCCCCCAAAAAGTAGAAAAGTGAATAAGTCAATGGGAACAAGCCACATCCAATAACCCGAATATCAAGAGACTATATTTTTAAGAAGACAAGGACAAGCCAATGACCAACTTATTCCCGACTTGGGACAGGCGCAAAAATTGCGGTGGGGTTAAACTCGCTTTCTTGAATCTAGCAACACCCCCCCGCACCCTTTGTGTGTTGAATGACTAAAAAATAATTACACAAAAAGACTCCCAGTAAAAATCAAACTATAAAGTCCAACTTATCAAGAAGAGTACCTTTACAATGAAGTACATAAAGCATTAAGAAAATGCACTAAGGTACTGTCCTGACAGCTAGCTAAAGACATAATTTCCGTTGACTATGAGAGCAAGCCTTCTTACATATGATATTTCATTTGAAATACTTCTAAATAGATTTCGTATAACATCATCGATTATGAAAGTTCATCCTTCAAGAAAGGAGAAAGAGGTATGGCCATTTACCCATGGATTTATTTCATTCGGCATACTAATTTGGCGAATGCATTAAGTCTTCTCGAAAACTGCTTCAAGAGATCATCTGTTATATACACTATCACAACAAAGTCAACTGAAATGCATTTTCGTACATTTAAATGAAAGATTCAGCCAGTGAACTTACCAATTGTATGCAATTTTGAAAGATTTTGACAATTTTTATAGGTTTTTGTTAAAATTCGTTGTATAGGACCTCCAGAACCAAAATCAACTGATTGCCATTTGGAAGGGCAAATGTTTATAAGGTCGCAACAAAAAAAATGATTTTGGTTCACGGTGTCCTTTGAGTAGATCCATCTTCTCAAACACCGTAAAATAGCTAAAATTGACATTAAAGGCTATTTACACCCCTTTTCGACTTCTAATAAGTCAGAAAACATTCAAATGTGGCATATTTTTACTTTATTTGTAATAAGTATACATATCAAAGACTACCTTAAACGATTTTGGAAAACATTTGAGCATATCTTTAAAATGACCCAACACAGGAAAAAAAAATCGCGCCTTAATGGCCATACTTCTTTTGGTCCATCAATTAATAATACATATAGAATAATGGTAGTTTTGAAGGTCGAGACAGAAAATATCACCATATCGCAGCGATTCCGATAGGATACTAGTGATATTTCCTGTCGAGATCTTCAAAACTACCATTATTGTTTTTATTGGCAACGTCTTAAGAGTCATGATGTCAATTTCATGACGTCATTGCCTGATATTTTCTTGTATCAGGTCAGTACGGAGATACTGACAATATCTGCCAGTAAGATCAAAGAGAAAATGTACATATTGCCGATAATCGGGGATATTGCTACATAATTCGCAATAAAAAGATGGCTGTTCTTGTTACTTTCCACGATATCTAAGACTACCGATCAAATAATTACTTTGCCAATAATTGTATTTTTATGAAAACTATTTTCCTTGATGAAAAAAAAATAAAATTATGACAGCTTTTTACCGTACGTCGTTATGTGATTAACCGTTTCGATAAGAAAATATCTGAAACCTGAAAAAAACTTTTTATTTATGTCTTGATTCTTCCAGCGTAAAATAAGAATTGATATTTTCAAATATTTAAAAAAAATTAAAGTTTTATTTCCTGAGAATATGATTTTTAATATTGACAGACAAAGGTGTGTGTCCACCACAAGAAGCATTCGGTGGCACCTGTGTCGGAATACGTGATACCTTACATATCTGTTCAAAAGACCATGAATGTCCACATGGCCATCTTTGCTGTGCTGATAGTTGTGGACACTATTGCATGTATCCTTATGCAGGTAGTATAGGTTTAATTAAAAATGTAAAGAAAAAAACTTGTTAAAGTGTTTCAAGTGAGACCTTATGCCCAATTCTTGCTAGCAGCCCAAACTGTATTCTAATAAATAGAGACTGGACAATGACCAGTCGAACTTGGATAACCAGTCATATTTGGATGGGTCCTTATTTCCGCATCTTCCCATTCATCTTTAATCAATTTACAATAGCTATTTCTCTTTTTAATTGACCTGACTGGTCATGGGTCAATTATATCGGGGTTATTTGTGTTTAGATTACCTACAAGACAGAGAAAATTAAGCCACGCCCAACCTTTTCAATAAATTCGAGTAACAAATTACTGTAAGATCAATTTTTCAATGGACATATTACCTATTGTTCTCTCAATTTAAAAAAAAATGGCTCCTAGCAAGAATTTTGGTATAAGGGCTTACTTGAAATAATATAAATGTTAAAATACTGATGTTTTAGTGACTACATCTCATTACGTTATTATGCTAAGTTTTTTCATAGTTGACTTTATGATGTCCATGTGTTACTTAATACATGGATGTTGTGCTTGTGTTTAGTCATTTTCTTCCGGCAACGGATGACATAAAATCAATTTGCCAGTTAATTGTTCCTGTTTGACGATCACGAATCCTTGAATAAATAGAAAGAGGAATATAGTGTTCTTTCACATTTAGCAATGACCTCTGTGTCATGTTCTTTAAACCCATATCGTTTGATTTTTTATTCATGAATATTTGTAATTTATTGGCTTATTTTCTTAATGATAAGATATGTTTTGAAAAGTCGACAATGAGATTATTGAACTGGATATAAATGAATATTTCCGCCGTGCGCGGTCCCGGCTTATGAATAGGCCCGCAGCATCCTCTGAGCTTGGAGTATGACTCTTCCTAACAGAGGACCTGGAAGGAACCCCGGGATATAGAAATAGGACCTAGTATCTTCGTCTTGCAGGGTGTGACCCCTCCTAAACGGGGGCTGACCCCGAGGGTCCCAGGATATAGAAATATGACCCATTCCGTGGTTGTGCGGGATGAATAAATACACAACCCATCTTTCGGATGGGATGTAAACTCAGGTCCACGTGTTGGAAGAAATGCCACGCTTCTTGCACGTTAAAGAANNNNGTAGACGTTAAACAATATTCAATCAATCAATCATTCAATAAATGAATATTTCATGTCAGGTTTTGTTGAATATGCATTAATAAAACAAGAAAAATATATGGATTTTTTTATATAATTGTCATAAATTTTGAAATATAATTTTAAAACTAAAATTCTAATATGACGCTCTTCTTTCGTTTTGGAAACAAAGCTATATTCTAATTCCAACAATATTTTTAGCACATGCGGTTTTTTTTTACAAAAGGACATTGTACAGTTTCACATTTTATTCACTCAATATTCATTATTTGCATATTTTATGTAAATCAAGTTTTAAATAATGAATCACACAAAAAGTTTCATCAAATAGTGACAATAATAGAAACTTACAACAGTTACTGAATTAAAGACTAGGAACTGAAATTGACATAACCATAACCTAGCAACGAATGTATTGTTGTTATGAAATCTGATCTATATCATGCTCTTAGTATGAGTTTTATTCCTTTTCTTTTTTTTTTGGCTTCAATATAACATAACAAAGCAGTCATATAAATCAGAAATATAACCAGATCACACTTATAAAGGCTTCGATTTGAAAATATCCGTGTTTGATATTTCTATAACAGATAATTTGTGTTAATTCATAAGCTTATGGGCAACTTGTATTAATGAAATAACGAATATAGTTTCTCTATGTCAATTTATACGTGTTTTTAAGCAGTTTTCCGACATATTTTTATTCTAGTGTCAAACCCAATATTGCCCTCTAAGAGCCGATTCGAATGTTCAAAACGTCTGTTAAATATATTAGAATCGAAATAGATTATTACAATTGGGCTCTTTGAGAATGAGAACATGGTCAGACCTTATATTTGTCCTCATTTGATACCTCGCCATCGCTCGGTATAAAATATTGACAATATAAGGTCTACCCATGTTCTAATTCGCATAGAGCCCGCTTGCAATAATCTATTTCTCAAATCTAAATGTTGAGATAAAACTTAGGCACCATAGGTTGTTACATAGTGTAGATTTGTTTATTCTGTAGTTACACCAGAATCATGTGATTTCAATCACTGCCAGAATGGTGGAACCTGTCACATGGTGACTGGGTACAACTATTATTATTGTGATTGCCCAGCTGGTTTCATTGGGACACTATGCGAGGAGTGTAAGTTAAAATTTAATATAGTACCTTTTTGTTTCAAACTGTTAGGTTTACTGTTTGATATTTTGTTAAGTCCAATAATGCCTTACATAGAAATCAAAATGTAAAATTAATTGGTTTTTATTAGATGATGGTATTTTTTCTGCTTTCTTATTGGTTGAAAACAGTTTGAGAAGTAATAAGTGTTTATGATGTCAACCTCAAATAGGCTAAAAATGGCTTGCAGGTTGTCTTGAAATGTGATGCCAACCATCAGTGGGCAATAAATAGAAATAAAAATTGGGCAATAAATAGAAATAAAAATTGCAGATTGGTATGGTCAAACAGATATAGGAAATACAGCAGTACTTGATTATTGAATGCTGTTGTTTTTATACAGAATGAATTACTAATACAAAAATACCAAAATTGCATCAAAAACAGTAAAATTAAATTCACAATTAACTTCGGTATTTTGTTATTTATTTACAAAACAGAAAAAGAAAAGACATCAAAATGTCAGACTCTTCTTTGATAAGTTCTGTTCTATATTTAATCATTTATTAAAAACAATAATAAACTTTGAATAGGTTGCTATCCAAAAGCATTATCAAGTCTCCAAAACGAAGTCGTTAACCTCGATTTCGTACATTACGAAAGTAAAATACCTTCTACTGTATCATTTTTCATAAGACATCACTTTTCATTGCAGATGCTGCGAATCCTTGTCATCCAAATCCATGTAATAATGGAGGTCTTTGTAAAACACCTACAATCAGCGGATACATATGTCAATGTGTAAATGGTTACTATGGAAACAATTGCGATTGTAGGTACAACATCTGTATAATTTTAGTTAAAATAAAATTACAAGTACAAAGGTGAAGAGCTACAATACACCAGTGTTGTAATGCAAAAAAAAATGATGGAGCAGATTGTACAATTGTCATATAGGCAAAAAGGGTGTAAATGGTAATAACTGTATTGTAATATAGACATTTGGTTATTACCGGTGTTGCTATTATGGTAGTCTTGGTATTTGTAAGAATAATAGTAATACCCATCTGTAATTTTGGCAGATCCGGTATTGTCGGTTACAAGTATTGTACTGTTTTTAATCCAAACGGTCCATTATTTTACCCAAAACAATTCCGGCCATCTCGAATTTCTATCGTTATTTACATTTGTCATGTTAAGTCCGGCTATCCCGAGTTTCTATCGTAATTTACATTTGTCTTTTGCCCTCATTTGTATTTTTTCTAGAGCAATTCCCTTGTGGATTGTGGACTGTGATTGTAATTTTCGGCCATTGTGGGTGTTAACTGCAGTCTTTTGTTTTGGATTCAGAGAAATCAGAAATAACACAGCATTTTTCCGTACTTATTCCGCTATTTAAAGCGGGATGCAAATATAAATCTTGCGCTAAGGTTGATTTTGTAAGCATGAACACGAATTAGTTATCACCGAAAACATAACATTGGAGTCCAGTTGATATATTCGTATGCTATACATAAAATGTAGACCAGTTTAAATCTCAAGTAATTAATTTAGTGTAGTAAAGCTTTAGTATGTACAATATTGCTGAGAGTAATTGTTGTTGTATAACTGTGACATTTTTAAAATGTGGACAAGATATGTAATAATATAGTGTTGAATTTTTTGCTGATACCAAATTATTTATATTGAAAGTTTGAAATTTTATGTACTAAGTACTTCTTCGCTGTTTTGATACAAGATAACAATAGGCACTCCAAGTTATTGATATCATGAAAATAGCCTTAAACTAGTAATGCATATAAATGATAAATTTGTTATCTTCAAATCTTTCATCTCAAAAATACATTTGCAAAGTAGAGTTTGCTTGCATATTTAAAGTGTCAGTGAAAAGTTTTGAAGCATGTTTGTTGGCGTTTTTTTTTTCATCATATTTTACAAGAAATGCAAACGACCCTTCATCATACGTTACTGAGGTAATCGTTAGCGTTCTAAGTTGCTACATTTTTTAGAAAAATAATTTTAAATGCACCTGCATAAATAATGTGTTTTGTTTCTAACAGCGTTTGATAGTCCATGTGAACCAAATCCATGTTACAACGGAGGAATATGTAAACCTGATGGCGCCGCATATAAATGTTCTTGTCAAGTTGGATATACAGGACGTACATGTCATGGTACGAATGCATTTATATTTAATAATATTTAACGAGACTTGGTTGAAGATCCATAGATGCTCGTCATGTCGGCAAAAATGTTGTCAAGCCGTTTCAAAGGGCGACAATTTTTTAACTAGTCTACAAACGAATACCGATGCAGAAAAGTAAAAAAAGTGGATTTCTGAAATGTCTCAAATAAAATTTCAAAAAGTGGAGGTTTCATCACGTGCTGCGGAATGATCATTTTGATCACTACTTTCGAAAAACAACGGCAGCAGAATACCGAAGGTACAAAGAACAATATTACATAAATAAAAAAGTCCAGAGACAAAGAACAAAATACCGAAATTTAGAGGCAAGAATGCCAGAAGACGGAAGACCAAAGACACTACACATCCGCAAAACGCACAAATTCTACAAACACAACACTCAACTTTGCAACTTTGGTATTTTTGTTTTCAGAAATAAAACACTGACAATGCAAAGTCTAAAAAAGTAGAGTGACATCAGGTGCTCCAGAAGGGTAAGCTTATCCGGCTCTTAATACAACACCGTCACAAAGTCAGTGAAACTTTAAACATATTTTATTGTCAAACAAAACAGACAATAGGATAAGACACAGGTTTACAAAACTTACTAGGTCTTCTCCTTACAAAAACATATAATACAATATTGACATAATAAAGGTTGAATATACATAATTTTAACTTTTAAATTAAGTATGTAAAGACATGAGACAAGGATTAAGATAGTAGTCCAGTTTGAAATGGGCGCAAGCAAAAGTTATAAGGTTACATATAAAGGAGTAAAATTGGTACATTTGGAATTAAACCTGCTAGTAAATCATAAATGAGATGAGATTGAGGCATGGTCAAAGCTAAAACTGAATGTATATATTCTATACAAAAAACTGTCGAAAAGTCTCAACGTGGACTTTAATTTCGTGAGAAGCGTCCAGAATTTTTAATGTAAAACTGAACCGATTTGAAGATCACTGCATTCAAATCAGGAGTATACATTTCACTACCGTTTAACAAAATATCAACTGCAAAAGGAATATTTAAATCATTTAACCTTCTGTTCAGGATATCTCTTTGTTCACTATATTTAGTACAATACAAGAAAAAATGTTCAACGTTTTCAATATTATTGCCACATGCACAACATGCTTTGTATAATATTAGCATGATGCAAGTCATAGTTTAAAGCACTACACGAGTCCGTAGTCTAGGTTTGTATCACACTTAAGTATCTGTCACCAATTCCATAGTAAGATGGGTTTTTTTTAGTTTTATAATACAAATTTTGGACATTGGTCTTAAACTTGTTTATATCTTCTATTTCCCTCAGTTCTGTATTTAAAGAATTCCACAACTTAATAGTATATGGGAAAAATGAATTTTGATAAATTGTTAATCTTGTATTAAATTGAGATATATTATTGCGGTTGCGTAAATTGTAGCCTATATTATCTGAGATCAATGGCGGTAATAACTCAGACAAATACTCCGGGGTATTTCCGTTTTTAATTTTGTGAAACAAGGTTAATTTTTTACTTCCCTCCTTATTGATAACTTTTCCCACCCACATTCACGATATATTGAATCTAAGCTTGCAAAAATCGACAACCCGGTGACAATCCTAGCCGCTTCCAGCTGAACTTTTTCTAATCTATCAGAATTTATTTTACCACAATTATCCCAAACTTCCGAAGAATATTCCAAAATAGGTCTTATAAAAGTCAAATAAATTTTTTCTAGGGTTTCCCTCGTCAAGTAATACTTAAGTTTACGTAACACTGCAATTTGTTTTGATGCTCTTTGAACTATAATATCTATATGTTCATTCCATTTACAGTTTGCACTCATTGTAACACCCAAATGTTTATGGCATCTGACTGATTCAATGTTTGCATTTTCAAAAACAAATTGTTCATTATTAAAGCGATTTCTTAAATCGAATAACATAATATCTGTTTTACTGGGATTAAATTTCACAAGCCACTTTTTCGACCAGTTAGAAATATTTTGTAAATCTATATTTATCAAGCTTTCAAGGGTATGCAAATCATTTTCAGCATGACCTATAGATGTGTCATCTGCAAATAATCTACTCAATCCTACCATATCATCAGCAATATCATTAATGAATATTAAAAAAAAGAAGCGGGCCAAGTACTGATACTTGAGGCACACCGGCTTTAAGAGAACATAGTCAGTGAAGCAAACGAATACCACAACAGTAGCAAAACTAACATTCAAACCGTAAAAATTCAAAAGCGTAGTAATATATAGGCAAAACAAATGCAAACAAAAGAACAAAAATAAAACAGAGGCAGAAATTTACAAGAACGCAGTTGAACTATTACTAACTTGATTAGTAAGGACAATAAAAACTTCATTTCAATTTATTTATCAATTTATTTTCAATTCATATTAATTAACAGTAAAGGAATTAATATGCTTTTTTGCAAAATAAATACACTCCAAGATTTCATTTTACTATTTCAAAATATAACATTTATTCATTATGATACGGAATGTGGAGTAAAGCAGTATTTTGTCATTTATGTAAGACATATGTAGGGCATGTTCCAGTTACCTGCACACGGTCGGTGGTTCTCTTTTGGTACTCCGACTTTCTCCACCACTAACACTTAGCCACGACAAATAGCTGCCACACGTATGAACATGGTTTTAAGACAATCAAACAAACACACAAACGTGTTTTGCATTTGATTTTGTGTCATATACATAAATTATTCATAATTAATAACATACATGTACCATAACATATAGTCAGACCAATTTGTCAAACTGTAAATTTTATATTGTAAATTCTATTTAGGCAAAGAAAATCCTTGTGATTCTCAACCTTGTCACAACCATGGTATCTGTGTTCGTCATGGTGAAGATTATTTCTGCCGGTGTCAAAATGGATACAATGGCAAATTATGTCAGGGTACGTTGACGGCTAGCTTCTAATTATTGTCTTACCTATATCAAGTTAAAATGTGTATTTTTTTGAAGATCGGAAGAATTGATATCATCTCTTTACAGAAAAAAAGATTTTCCTTGTTTTTTAATATTTTAAATGAAAAAAGTGTTACATATTAATATTTCAATTTGTCTCTTTAACTTTGCCGCAGAATATTTTATTTTTTCAGCAGTTTTATTGTTTGGGTTTCTTATTAAAATATTTAAAAAAAATACCCTAGTTGCATAACAAACAGTAAATTTAGTTATGCTTCACACGTGTTTCAATGAGTAACCCGTAAATAACAAACAGTAAATTTTGTTATGCTTCACACGTGTTTCAATGTGTAACCCGTTAATAACAAACAGTAAATTTTGTTATGCTTCACACGTGTTTCAATGAGTAACCCGTTAATAACAAACAGTAATTTTTGTTATGCTTCACACGTGTTTCAATGAGTAACCCGTTATATAACAAACAGTAAATTTTGTTATGCTTCACACGTGTTTCAATAAGTAACCCGTTAATAACAAACAGTAAATTTTGTTATGCTTCACACGTGTTTCAATTAGTAGCCCGTTAATAACTAACAGTAAATTTTGTTATGCTTCACACGTGTTTCAATGAGTAACCCGTTAATAACTAACAGTAAATTTTGTTATGCTTCACACGTGTTTCAATGAGTAACCCATTAAGTAATGTTTTGTTATTGCTTTTAATAGACATTGTTGATCCCTGTAGCCCCAATCCTTGTTTAAATGGTGGAAGGTGCAGACCAACCGATGGCAACGAATATATTTGTTCATGCCCTACTGGATACAAGGGAATTCGTTGTGATGGTATGTCATACTAGATTAAATGTACTTTCATTAGTTTATATACATTTTATTTAGGTGAAATTGTAAATGAATACAACAGCAGTAACAAAAAATCATAATAAATCCAGAATACTTGTCAACATAAGGATCCCATGGAGACAGAGAATGTAAATTAAGCAAAAAGATATAATAATATTTAAAAGTATACATTTACAAGTTAATAGTCATTTAAATTCTTGCTATCCACCATGCTTTTAACGGAGATATTTTACAAAGTTTCGCGTTTAAACATTATTTACAAGAAAAACGGAGTTTATTCGCGGCAAATCAAACGAAATATGACGTTACACATCGGTCTTTCAATTATGACGTCACAAAGGAATAGCCGTCAAATTACTGTTGCGGCCCAAAAATCAAACCTATCCCGTATCTGTCTCTTTATTTTTCTAATGCGTGATTGAATTGCGCAACGCAACAGTGTCTATCTACCTTAATTAACAAATAAAATATTCACACTGATTACAGATTGACAAAATGAAAGTGATCAAAAAAATAAAATTGACATGTTGAAATTATACCTAGGCTGTGTTTTGTATTAATGTATTTATTTACACTTTACAGAAACTGAATACACGGATCCTTGTCAAAATAACCATTGTCTAAATAATGGGAAATGTATACCAGATGGTCATCAATATTATTGTTATTGTAAAGCGGGTTATATAGGAAACTATTGTGAAGGTAAACCTTTAAATCACAAAGTAATGAAAATTCCTATGTTTACATTGTTTGGGATATTTACATTGTAACTAACTTGCATAATAAAATGCATTGGGAAGAAGTAAATAAGGCAAAAATTACTTATTATACACCTCCAAACAGATTGGTCTTCATCCTATGATATCTTGCACGTGGTTTATATCTGTACAACTTATGTATATATACTTATCGTTTCAAAATGCATGTAATAATGTCTAATATTCAGCTTAAAAATCGAATTGTAACATTATAAAAGAAAAGATAAAAAGAATCATGCCACAACCCACAAGGGCACTGCACAACAAAAACATTAAGAACACAGTATGCAATGTTAGTCCTCTAAGAAATGTGATTTCCTTTGCCGGGTACTGATCATTTTGTACGTTATGTACAGAGGGTAAAAGCGAGGGACAATTCATTCAAGCAATCTTGGTGAGTTTTTTACAAGCTTCTTGTGTTGTTCATCTTTGTGTGTGAGTGTCTTCATTTTTCTTTTCTGTGCTGTACCCATGTTGTGTCTCTGTTTTTTTTCTGCCTTTTTTGTCTCTTGTGTTGCCATTGTCCTTGGATTGTTCGCTTTTAGATTGACGGTTCGGTTCTCACTTACTTTCTTAAATTTAAATTACATTAAGTTACTGAATGGCTTACAGAACATTCACTGATATGTCACAATATAACAAAAAATGTAATAATGTAATGAGGAGATAAAGCATTAAATAAAATATGAGTCAAAGAGTTTGCAACATTTTATCTAAACATTCAAAGGACACATTATTAACTCACACTGACTGCAGAAACCTATCCATTTCTCTAATTTATGTTGCCTTAGACCCATTTGAAATATCGGAAAATGCTCTAATTGATATCTTGTGTATTTTTCATTGTTTAGTGGTTCTGTGATTTCTCGTGCTATATTAAATAAGGTACTGTGATTTCTGGTTAAAATAATGACTATGGTACTGTTATTTCCTGTGAATATCTGAACGATATGCTATTACTTATTGAATTTCTTTTTTATATACATGGACCAGCATTCATGTTATAACTGTTTAAGAACGAAGCATCTGACTGATAGCCACAAATCAAATGAACTAAAGTTCAAACAACTAACGTTATTAGTAAGAAAAGTGAAATATTAAACTGCCGGCTGCTTATATATTTATTAATACAATGCAAATAGGAGGTTAGATCACCGTATGAAGAACGAATATCACCCGAGACGTTGTCAAGGAGGATATTCTTTCCATAGTGTGGTTATCTAATATACCAATAAAACAATATGCGATATACGTTATATTATACGGAATAATTTCCTTGTGTTACATGCATAAAATAATTCCACTGTGAAGATGTGTGGATACCACAAATACCGGTTTCAGCTACTGATACGCCTTCAAGATAAGTTGTAAGTACAGCTAATATGAATAAACTAAGACTGGATATTGTCTAAATCGTTTTACAGCTTAAAAATTTATGTTTTTCCTGCTGCATGCGCCACGTCGGAAAGTTAGTTGAAAAATCAACATGTTTAGAGTTCAAAATGAAGTAGCAAATTAGAACCGAAATAATTCATTAAATGACATTTTTATATTCAGTTTTGGTGAACTGTCTACTAGCCGTGGTACATTCCACCTATTCTTGCCCTTAAATAAATTGCTTCTTAACCAACGTATCTGCAGCATTTTAGAGTACGCTTCAGAATTCAATTAAAGGTGTGAAACTACCAGTTCAACTCTTTTCCTTTACAACTAAAATTCGGAATTTTCAAAACTCAATGGACAATTCATCTTAAGTTAAACATTCCAAAGAACGTATATGTCATTCATACCTTCGTTAAATTATATGAAATTTTCAGCCCTCTAAGAAATTCGCGTCTCTCGTAGATACGAACCACCACGTCACAAAATAGCACTTAAGTAGTAAATAAGAAATGCCCTCCTTTAACCGATCCTTGTTAAGATACATGTAGCAATGTTTGAATATGTGTATCAATCATCAAATTTAAAATTGCAAGAATACAAAGTATATCTTTAAATTCAAAAGGTAGATTTTCACTATGTTCAAAGCTTTGATTAGTTTAATTTGTGGTTTGATATATGGTCCAAGCTCTGATTGTTTGCATTGGTGGTTTGATACCTTAAAAAGTGCTGTGATTTAAATTTGAATACTTTTGAAATTCTTTGTTACATTAGTTCAATACGTTAACCTGAAATGTGTACAAAATATCTAAATATAACGATTTTTGCAATAGATAAATCAGTATGCCAAAGTTGATTTATTACTCTCGAAGCTTGCACATGAAATAACAGTTACTGTTCAAAACGCAGAAAATAACAGTCCGACTTGTATAATTACCACGCAAAATCATAGTACCTTCAAAAATTACCAAACTCAACAAATTGTATAAATCTATGAAAAAAAACATTAATATAAATATAAAATCGTGCATTAGTATAGATAAATGATTCTGATAAAGGATTTGATTCATTATTAAAACCATCATAATTATTTGACCTGTTTTTTGGGGTAGGAAACTTCGATTTACATTTCAATTTACGCTTGATTTTCAAGGATGCATTATAGAATATCTTTTTACACAAACATATGAACTTCTTAATTTTTCATAAATTTGTTGTGAAATGTTCTTAGAAGTAGTGTATTTACTTGTCTACAGCTAATTCATCCCTGAAACTTTCTAAAACCTTATAATTATATACCAGTGAAAATCACCTTAAGCACGAAAAGCGAAATAACAGTATTTGTCACAGGAAAGTCACATTTCATAGAGGACCAACATGACATAGTGTGAAGAATAAAATAAATAGAGCGTAAAATTGATAGGAACTAAGGACAGCTGGACTTGGTACCGGTACTACTTAATTCACCCTCAAACTGTCCGTCAATTATGTAAAGGTTTTCTTAATACACTATCATGAATTTGTATCAATACTTGATAAAACGGTAGATTTATGGTTAATACTATTTGAAAGTTTAAATTAGTACACTACACGTCTTCAGTTTTTATGGTTGGATCATTTTTAAATAAATTTGTTTCAATTTATCACCAAAGTAGCACAGTTAGCCTTTGTGTCACTTAAGTGGAACAAAATGATTGTAAATAAAATAATCTTCTGTAAAAATAAGGGGTTTATTTTGGTTTTATTTTTTTGTCAGTGGAGAAAAATCCTTGTGAATCACATCCATGTCATAATGGTGGAATGTGTAAACATATTACTGGTCAAACATACAACTGTGAATGTTCGGCTGGATATACTGGTACCGATTGTTCAGGTAAATTATGCATATTACCCTATAAATGAGAGAAATATAAAAATTAACGAACAAAGATGTCAAGAGCCGAAATCCAAGGAACGAAACAACAAGGTCATTACGACTGGATTTTGAAAGCTGTGGGTTCAGATATTTTTACATGTTTTGTCAATTTGTGTCTTAATTCTGTTTAAAATGTATACAAAGGCAGAATAAAACCTTCAAAAAATTAATATGTTGACACTATAATATATTTGTATTGTGAGACAAACTAGAAAACATCGATGAATTAATATATCAAAAACTGGTTCATTGTGTACCTGAAAAATAATAAATGGGTATTAAACAAAATTACCGGACAGAATTGTCAAGTGCTGAAAAGATATATTTTTACATTTCAAGAGCATTTTTTTAAGAATCAATGTTTAAATTAATAAATTTGGTTTTCGATGTGGAAATGGTTAAACGATAACATTAACATCAGGTATATACAGGTAGCTGAATTATGCTGGTAAATTATGCTAGTAATATAGGTAGCTGAATTAAGTTTACTTTACCTGAATGAACCATTAAAATGCAGCAAAAGCCTGTCTCGGTTTTTGATCTTGTATGATTTTGATATAGGATCTGGTTTGAAAATTTATAAGATTTAATAATTTTAATTCAGAGAAATTTAACTTAATTTAATTCTACGCTAACAAGTTTAGTTATGGTAAGAGAGTATTGAAAATTAAATCATAAAACACAGCAACGTAGACTTAACGTATTTTTATTTGATTAGGTTGGTATTATTCGAAAGATTGGTGCAAGGCAACGGCAGTAGAATACCGAAGGAACAAAGCACAAGATTACACAAATCAAAGTTCAGAGACAAGGCAAAAGCAAGAAC
Source organism: Modiolus philippinarum (assembly GCA_002080025.1). Lineage (NCBI taxonomy): Eukaryota > Metazoa > Mollusca > Bivalvia > Mytilida > Modiolidae > Modiolus > Modiolus philippinarum. Next base: position 83,437 of record MJUU01054899.1, on the reverse strand, counting down.
ACCAAAAGACGGAAGACCAAAGACACCACATGCCCACAAACACACGAATATTTCATATACAACACACAAATCAGACAAGATCAGACGGGTGCCACCAGCGGAGCAGGATATGCTTACCCTTCCGGAGCACCTGATGTCATTCTCGGTTTTCATGAGTTCACACTATAAGTGCCTTAGTTGTTAACGTTACGTTTTATTTCCGTATAGTTTGGCTGTCTCACGTCCTTGTTTTAGTCTATGATTTTCACTGTTGCCATTTTTGTCATCTCTTTGGGCTTTGATTTGAGGTCACAAATTCCTTTGTTCCGTAAGTATTCTACAGAAAAAACCTTCAGTTAGATAAACAGTAGTGTATTAGGGCATGCCGTTTAGTTTTATCCCGTTATATAAGTTTTTTATGCAGTCATTCGTTATGTTATATGCCGATAAGTTAGTTTTATGCCGACAGAAAAATAGCCAAAATTACATTTATAAAGGAATATATTCGTTAATTGACATCTATGCCAATAGAAAAGATGAAATTATTCTACTGATTGTTACACGTATTGGCTGTATGAAATATAATTTATCATTTTTCTGATGTTTAGAAAAGCGTTTTTGTAAATGTCAAACCATAATATGAAAATGAAAGGAAATGGGGTAAATGTCAAGGAGACAACATCCCATATCCAGGTTAAAACGACAAAAACAAAACATCTAGGGGTCACCATATGGTCTTCAACNCAGTGAGGAACCTCACACCATATAGTAAGCCCTAAATGGTCCCGAAAAGGTAAAAAAGTGAATAAATCAATGGAAACAAACCACATCCGATAACCCAAATATCAAGAAACTAAAATTTTATAAGAAGACAAGGACAAGCCGATGACCAACACATTCCTGACTTGGGACAGGCGCAAAAATGGCGATGGGGTTAAACTCGTTTTCTTGGATCCAAACCCAAATGTACATTTTAACTATTAATCCTATGATTAGAAACTCTGGAAAAGGTTGAGAGCTTTTATTGTCCTTTTTGGATATTTATTCGCCCGTCTAATGACGGACGTATTATGGTAAACCAATGTCCGATTGTCTGTCCGTCCGTCCGTCTGTCTGTCTATCTGTCCGTCCGTTTCATATGTTGCACCCTAACTTGACAATCATTTGGCCAATTCACTTCAAACTTTGCACAGGTATTGGGTATGATTGCTTCACGATTTGTATACTTTTTCGCGAATATTTGATTTTTCTTGCAGGAGTTATGGGACTTTATCCGTAAATTTTAAGGTAATGTTTTACATGTCGCGCTTTAATTCGACAACCCTCTGGTCAATTTACTTCAAACTTTGTAGAGGTATTAAGTATGATAGACTCACTATCTGTATACTTTTTCGTGAAAATTCGATTTTTCTTGTAGGAGTCATTGGACTTTTAATCGTCAATTTCAAGGCAAATTTTACATATCGCGATCTAACTTGACAACCCTTTGACCAATTCACTTCAAACTTTGTAAGGATATTAGATATGATAGCTTCATGATCTATATACTTGATCATGAAATTTCGATTTCTTGCAAGAGTTATAGAAGGGTGACGACGGGCGTATCATGCGACTGTACTTTCTGCCGTGTGGCGTACTGCAAGCATCCTGTCATTTTGTATTAAATCATTATATGTATATGCTTTTGCTGTCAAATGGTCAAGTGTGCATTTATTTTTAGAATGTTATTTTCTGTTCGGATGACCATGATTATTTTGATAGATATATTTGATAGAACATTTACTGTTTCAAAAATTATCTTAGCTTGAAAAAGTACTAATCACAAAGCGTTATATAACATTACTGAGTGATGAAACATAAGATACTTATAAACGGCCCGTGAAAACAATATTTTGACATAATAGCCGACAAAACATGCTGTTTTAGTAGATTGGGTAATAATAAAATTATCGAAAAGAGTTGTCAAGAGTCAAAGTCCATCAGACAAAAAATACAAAAAGGTGGAAACGGCCGCAATGGTCCTGACTTGATACAGGCATTGCAAAAGAAATGATGGATTAATGAAATAAAAGTGACAACAGGAAACACCTACAACACAGCGTACCAGCAGATATTTCGGGGGGAAAGCATACATGCTTAGGGGGGGGGAGGTTTTGACAATTTTTGGATGGTTGTCTGAAGAAAAGGTAAGTTTGCTCATACCAAAAAATGTAAAATATTCGAGCATCGCTGATATCACATATTTTTGAGTGACAAAGTCTTGGTGAAATTGCATTTTTAATTATATATGAACACGTAAAACCATTCATATACATGTTGGAAAGGTAAAATTTTAGAAAATATCCTTTTTACCTGAAAGTTTCAAATTATGTCGAAGTGTTCGAAGAAACTATAGTGTGCGGATCTTTATTCTATTGACCATCGTGTAGCGTATATATAGCTGAGTACGCTGTGTACAATGGCTTAAAATTATAATTACATGTACCAAGTCCGGCTATCCCAAGTTCCTATCGTTATTTATGTTTGTCTCTTGTTTTCCTTATTGGCCTTTCTGGTGCAGTAAATAGTGGCATGTGATTGTAGTTTCCGGGCATTGTAGCTGTTTACTGTTATCCTGTTTTTGTAATATCAAGTAAGCTGGATGTTGTATTGACGACTTTACGATAACAAGTTGTATGTGTCCTACGTTTTAAATAAGTTTGAGTTCACATCAAATCAAAATACATCGGTTTAGTTTTCTTTGAACTATAACGAATGGATTCAATATGTTTTATCCAATATTTCTATAGTTCCTCCAAACCCATGTCACACCCATCCTTGTCAGCATGGCGGGGTATGCAAATCTGTGGATCACCAAAGATACAAGTGCGAATGTGCATCGGGATATTCTGGTTCTGATTGTACAGGTAAGAAATGAAGAATGAATGATGGACTTTTAAATTGTTTGCGCCTTATCAATTCGAGAGATTCATAAGATACTCACATAATATTTAATTATGCACTGCAGCGTTTTCTGAAATATCTCACTAATTATGAAGTTTTGTAATATTGTCTGACGTCACGGCGTCAGACAGTATTAGAATCAGAAAAAGCACATCCGGTAAGGCGTCCATGTTGGCATTGCATTTCGGTAAAGCGTCCATTTTTTAATTGCATGACGGTCAGTAAAGTGCAACGTGTTCATTTGGTTAATATAAGGTTAAGACAATATCATTGCAAATTAATAAATTAACACTTTCGATCGTGATTTTCATTTTTAGATTTTTTTTCCACGATGATATTTCAAATGACATTGTATACCATTCTTTAAACGTGGTATTGGCATATAAATAAACACGTATTATTTTCTCATTAACACTTTAGGAAAGTTATTATACTAGTTATACAAAGAAACAAGGACGTTTGTCAAGTATGTCCTTCCTATAGATCAGAAGAACCTTAATTGTTGAATTATATTGTGAGTTTTGTTTGGATATTGTTACGAATATGGAGCTAGGAAATCTGGTAAATCATCAAACAAAATATACCATTTATTGCCTAGGTAAAATAATACTGACGTCAGACAAGTTTTTGGAAAGCTAATACTTGTTTAAATCATAGAATTTCAATTTATACCAAGGGAGCATGCTGTTTATTGAAATATTTAACCCCTCCCAAAAATATAGATGGAATCACTGTTTTACTGACGGTCTTTAAATAGGACTGAATTTTACGAATTAATTTTGAACAAAAAGAAAAAAAACACAAAAATTAAAGTAAATTTTGATTCGTCATTCTAAATCCTTAAAACGAATTTTGCTATTTGATTTACAATATCCAAATGTAGTTTATGTGTAAAGAATTGACGTTTTCCTGGTCGTTAGCAAAATCAGACAGAAAGATCAAATTTCTTATGTGTACAATTATTTAACTTTTATATATGAAGGTATCTTATGTTTCAATGAAAAATTAAAGTAAGAGTTTCTTTGAGCTTTATAATTGTTCGAGGGGTTCCAATTGTCGTGGATTTCGTGGTTCGCTTAAACCACGACCGAAATGCATTATCCCCAGAGTTGTAATGCACAGTACTCGAAACCACGAATTTAAGCGCTTTTTATGAAAACCACGAAAATTGGTGTCCGCGAATAAAAGTACTTCCACAGTACTTGATGCTTCATTTATGGAAAAGCCTAATAGGTTAATATTTTCTTTCAACTTTAGATAAGCGACATATCAATGTCTTTGTGATTTAGTTAACAGTTACTCAATTCTTTATCATACAAGAATGATATTTTTGCAGACGATATTTTTTTCGTATACCAGATGTTGAATAGTGTTATTTAATAGTAATATATATAACATTTTAGTGCCCCCTGACCCATGTGATTCCCATCCTTGTAAACACAGAGGTCAATGTAAAAGACTCACAAATACCGAATACCGGTGTAAGTGTACAGGCGGATACAGTGGCCATGATTGTGATGGTAATTACCTTTTAATTAAATTATTGTTTTGTAGTGAAAAGAACTTCAAACTTTTTATAAAGTATACCGTGGCAGTATTATTGATTTCTTTATTATTGAATAATAGAAATCAGTTTATTTAATATAAATATATTATTTTTATAAAAATTTCAGCAAAACATCCGCCGTATGTTGTCAAAGCAATTGGGGTGGTAAGGGCCTTATTTGACCTGAAAAAGAATTTGGTTGAATTCACAGAATTTTCTTTTTGAAATGTTCTATGGGTATGGCTTTTCAGTAAACATTAACATTTCTCAAATACTGATGCATGAATACTGAGTTTTTGATTTTGTCAAAAAATGACAAATTTGACCAATTTTGACTACTTTTTTTTGTATAGAAAATGTAGACCACATACAAGAACCATAAAAATGTTCAATTCATTTGTACCAATAAGTTGGTAAATTATCTAATTGATTCCTGAATGTGCTTTATTTTCCGGTAAGGAAAACTGTTCGAAAATCAGACAAATTCAGTATGTTTCTATGAAAATGCTCAAAAGCAGCCTTTTCATGACGTCAAAACTGTACTTATTGTGACGTCATTGGATCTAACTATTGTATTTTTTCTGCAAATTGGATCTCAACTTTGCAACGAAATCTTGAGGTGCAGCTTTATTTTCACTGGAATCTGTGGCCAAATCAACCCCTTATCACATTTAGTTCTTTATACAAAGATATATATTTTAAAGTGACCAAAGCAGAGTAAATAAATTTATATCATATCAAAACAAAGACCCTTAGAATACACAAGATTCGTTTACTGAATATGAAAGCCAGGACCTGAAAAAATTAATTCATTAGTGTTCATATTCCCCATTATTTAGCAGTTTACAAAATTGAAATTTTAGAATACAAGAGAATGGACATTGGAACCCTAAATTAATAAATTGACCGATGTGGCTATTACATCACATTTTCAATTTGTTTGCCAATTAACAAATTTGCATTTGTGAAAAGAGATTATATTTACAGCATCACATCATGTATATTTTCCAAGAGGCATTATATCGTTAATATCAGAATTTATTCTTTTTATCGATCGGTTAATTTGAAGTTCAATGTGAACATTTTGATTGCAATTGACGTTACATGCAAATAAGTTGTACATTTTAAGTTATATTACACATACATGTCATTGAAAAATAACTATATCAGTTTAAAGTATTGATGATGAAAAGGCTTAAAATAGCAAAATTGAAGTGTCATGTATAATGCATAAAAATATCGTCTAATTATTAAAAATGGTTATGTTGCGGAGCCGAATGTTACTTTATTTCAATTAAACATTTTAGTACCTCCAAATCCATGCGATTCCAATCCTTGCAAGCACAGCGGTAAATGTAAACGATTGTCAAAAACCAAATACATATGTACATGTGTAGGAGGATACAGTGGAAATGAATGTACAGGTAATTTATTTATTATTAATTGTTTTACCATTAGCTGCCTCCAGAAAATTGATATAAGACATCCAAGATGAGGTAAAAGAACAAAAGAAGAACGAAATCGGTTGATGTTATTGAAATATGAAGATCATGATGTTCAATGAAGCGTTTAGCAATATTGTATTTAGGTTGTAGTTTAAGCACCTTTATTCACAAACTAAAGACATGCTAATGCGTAATAGCAGTTTAATTCCGAGTGACAGGTGTTAAAAATGTAGTATATAAAAAATGGTATAGTCTCTGCGAAATGGAATAGTCTCTGCGTATATGGAAAAGAATGTCAACAAGCACCAAGCATTACAAGCGACGTTTTCTATCAACATAGTTATATATTGCCGAACCGATGAAATTCTTATCAAATTGGTATAAAGCATAATAAAGCAAAGAGCTTTAATACAGCTTAACTGGATTCACGCATCCTCCTTAAAGCAGTGCATTTCATCTTTCGTACCATGAATCTCTGAACAGTTTTCCAGAAAACTACAATCTTTGGTTCAATCAACAAAACTATTTTTTCAGTATTAATTTCGCTGTTTTGTTAATTAGAAAGAGGTATCAATTCATTGAACAGATGTTCGATAAAACCACACAATTCTTTTGTAACAAGCAAAAACTGAGAAGTGGTAATCAATCGTGTATGAGTATAACAAATTTAAAGTATATGGTAAATTTCAGCGTAATACAACAAATTGCAAAATATTTTCGCTGCGACGTCACTCCACTGCTACTGAGAATATTTTTCTTCAACGAATTCAGTTTAGACTAGGTGTTCAAGATTTCTTTTACGTTCATCGTTTATAAAATTCTTCATGGAAAGCATTTTATAATATTGGATGAATACATATAAAAGGTAAAAAACTAATCCAGCAAAACGGGTGAATTATATTATCATCGACAAATTATTATCCATATGACGATCTTGTAGACCGCTATTAATAAGCAATGAAGGGATATGGAGTAAATGCACATGAGACAAAGTCTCTACCAATACATGGTAAAAGAAATGGAACAACGTTTTTATTGTTGTTCTTCATCTTGAAGTCACCATGAGGCCTTCAACAATGAGCTTTGCCCATACCTCATAGTAAGTTCAAGACGGCCCCTAGCACCGGTTTTAGTGGCATTCATTGCTAGATGTCGAGCAATGCTACATCCATGTTTATTCTGGCCATAGATGCGGGATTGTCAACAAACATTGAGGAAACTGGCAAAGTTTTCTTACAATCACTGTCATCCGTTGCCCTACAAAAGCACCAGTGCCCCCAGCTGGTGGAAAATCACAACAAATAGACAAACACAGGGCACTCATCAAGTCGATTTTGAGAAAATTTGGCTGTATAAATTAGTTAGATGTGGGCAATATTAGCAGGTGGTTAGATCACATTTTGAAATTACAAAAATAGAATGCCAAAATTCGAAAGTGTGATAGTGCATCAATATAAAATTCTCTCAAGCACAAGTTCACCATACCTGAAATGTATATAGAGCATAAATCTCTCGCACGGGGAATCTTTTTACGGACTCCACACTGCAGAAGAGACAAACTCCTGTCTAAAATAAGCANAAAAGCAATGGAACAACGCTTTTATTGTTGTTCTTCATCTTGAAGTCACCATGAGGCCTTCAACAATGAGCTTTGCCCATACCTCATAGTAAGTTCAAGACGGCCCCTAGCACCGGTTTTAGCGGCATTCATTGCTAGATGTCGAGCAATGCTACATCCATGTTTATTCTGGCCATAGATGCGGGATTGTCAACAAACATTGAGGAAACTGGCAAAGTTTTCTTACAATCACTGTCATCCGTTGCCCGACAAAAGCACCAGT